>CM024763.1:82164571-82262845 GCA_014218235.1 Colocasia esculenta
CACTGTAGATATGGCCAGAACTATACTGAATGAATACAATTTGCCAAGATACTTCTGGACAGAGGCAGTCAATACAGCTCTACATCATCCAACAACGGTGCATGATCAGACCTATTCTAAAGAAGACCCCTTATGAGCTTTACAAGGAAAAGAAGTCCAATATCAGTCATCTTCGACATTGTGGCTGTAAGTGTTTTATCTTAAATAATGGTAAGGATAACTTAGGAAAAATTAGATGCTAAGTGATGAAGGATTTCTGCTAGGATATATTTCAAAACCTAGAGGTATAAAGTTTTCAATAGAAGAACATGTAACTATAGAACAATCTGTGCATATCTTATTTGATGAAACTAACCTTCTATTAAAGAATAGAAGAAGAAGAAGAACGAACCTCTCTGAAGAAGAAGAAAAAAAGAAGAAGAAAAGGAAGATCCTCCACTAGAAGATCTTCAACAGCAGAACCACAAGAAGGACTACCTAGAGACTAAGGTATCATAGAGATCATCCAAGGGAAAACATCATAGGAAATCCTCAAGATAGGGTAAGAACAAGAGGTATGCAAATTCCCTGTGATTTTTCTGCTTTAGTTTCTCAAATTGAGCCTAGGACAATCGATGATGCTAGGTGATGAATCTTGGATCCTTGCTATGCAAGAGGAATTAATCAGTTCCAACGCAGCCAAGTATGGACTCTTGTCCCTAGACCTTCTCACCATCCAGTCATTGGAACCAGATGGTTTTCAGAAATAAAATAGATGAACAGGAGCAATTAACAGGAATAAGGCCAGACTTGTAGCTCAAGGGATATTCCCAAGAGGAAGGCATAGATTTGATGAAACCTATGCTCTAGTGGCTAGATTAGAGGCAATCAGAATCTTATTAGCATATGCATGCTCTCTTAGTGTTAACTTATTTCAGATGGATGTTAAAGTACTTTTCTGAATGGTTTATAAAAGAAGAAGTATATGTTGAGCAACCACCAGGATTTGAAAGATACTAAATATCCTAACATATTTTCCGTTTAAAGAAAGCATTATGGTCTAAAACAAGCCCAAGAGCTTGGTATGAAAGATTGAGTGCTTATTTATATCACATGATTTGTAAGAGGTAAAGTTGATAGCACACTATTTATAAAGAAATTTTCAGATGGAATCTGATTGTACAAATATATGTTGATGACATTATTTTGGTTCTACTAATGAATCACTTGTAAGTTCTTTGAAAATCTGATGCAAAGTGAATTTGAAATGAGCATGATGGGTGAGCTTAATTATTTTCTTGGGTTGCAAATCAAGCAAACAAAGGAAGGAACTCACATTTGTCAAACCAAATACATTTCAGATTTACTTTCTAAGTATGGTTTTGACAAGTGTAAGCCATTAGGAACACTCATGAGCAGGAATTAAGTTAGATAGTGATCCTCTTGGTAAAAAGTAGATCAAAAGATCTATAGAGGAATGATAGGATCACTACTCTATCTTACTGCTAGTAGACCAGACATAATGTTTAGTGTTTGTTTGTGTGCAAGATTCAAGCTGATCCAAAAGAATCTCATGTTCATGTTGTTAAAAGAATTTTTAGATATCTTATAAATACCAGTAAATTAGGATTATGGTATCCCAGATGTTCAGATTTCAAGTTAATTGGATATAGTGATGCTGACTATGCTGGATGCAAAATAGATAGGAAAAGAACCAGTGGTACTTGTCAAATTCTTGCAGGGTGCTTGATCTTGGTCTTCCAGGAAGCAGAATTCAGTGGCTTTATCCACCACAGAAGTTGAATACATTGCAGCTGGAAGTTGCTGTACTCAACTTTTGTGGATCAAACATCACTGGAAGACTATGGTCATCAACTTCAAGAAATTCAAATGTTGTGTGACAACACAAGCGCAATAAACTTGACTAAGAATCCTATCCAGCACTCAAGAACAAAGCACATTAAGGTTAGACATCACTTCATCAGGGACCATGTAAGTAATGGCAATATTTACTTGAATTTGTATCTACTGAAAATCAACTTGCTGATATTTTACAAAACGTCTTCCTGAGGATAGATTCACATCTATTAGAAGAGAAATAGGTATGTGCAATCCTGATTAAATTGCCAAAGTTAAATGATACTTGAACTGTATGATAAGAAACTATTGTGAAATATCTCATTTTTGGACTGTCTGTGAAAATCTTCTTGTAAAAATTTCTAAGTCTCAGCACTGCGACTTGTGAAGTCAAAGTGCATTCGACTCATGTATAAATCTTGCATTCGACTGATAAAGTCGAATACATAATTCGACTTACCATGTTAAAGTTTGAAAAGGCGCTTTCAATTAAAAAATTGTATAACTAAAACTTTTTTTGGGGTGCATTTATGGCGAAATGATCCATTCAGTCAATCTCGTCCGTTCACCCTGAAATCTCTGGTCAGTTACTTTTTCTCTCCCTATTTAAGAAAACCCTTTTCTATTCGAAGACACCCTTTTCAAACTTCGTCTTCAACTCCCCGTCTTCTTCCTCCTCTTCGCGCCTTTACTGTTTCCGGCGAAGGTCTTATGGAGAACTCTGAAAACTCCATCCTCTTCAAAGAAAGGTAGGTTCTTCGAACTCTCATCAGTATTTCCATCTCCCTTTGTTTGTTCCCTGAGCCATTTCCTTTCTCTCGTCTAGATGGGTTCATGCTTCGGCTTCAAAACGATTGACCCCTGATCACTCCAGCATCTTGTTCCTAATATCTGTCCCAGGGAAAGTGGTAGACTTCTCCCATTTGAGTGGCAGTTTATCTTGGGTAGAAGAAACCCTAGATGCTATGGGCTGGACCAAGCAAGCAGTGTAGATTTCCGAACCCCTGTAGAATGCCATCAAAAGCCTTCTATTGTTTCCCTTCAAGTATCCTCTGGAAGCTCAGTGTCAGGATATGTCAAAGGAACCAAGATCACTATGTCTGAAGAGCTGTTGGTAGAGTTTTGGAATGTCCAAATTCTGGGCACAAGCTTAGCGAGGTCGTGCCTTTGGAAAAAACAGAAATTGGGAATAATTGGTAGTCTGGGAACAGTCACAAGTGTAGCAACCTGAATTTTTGAGAAAAATAAAAATTTAAATAATAAATTAAAAACTCAGCTAAAGGGATATTCAATGAAAAGAGTATTAAATAAAACACATTAAATGGAAAAGAGTAATGGGCTTTGCTTAATGGATCCTCTAGAACTTATTGGGTCAAAATATGAATTTACAAAGGGAGAATAATAAGAAAATACCCTAAATTCGGAGTTTAATTATCTCCTAATTGGAAAGGGGTTATTAAAGCAATAAAAGTGGCAATTAGAGTTGGAATTGGATTCCTAAACCTACTCCATATAGTCTAGCACGAATTTAGATACTATCCTAACCCAATTAGAGATGGAAAGCAAGAGAGGAAGGTGGAGTTAGGAAATCTCGTAATTAAGAGGAATTTGAGTAGTAGTAGGAATATGAACTTTTATTTATATAAATACACCTCTTAACCCTCATGGCCGGCCCTAGCTCATGCAAAGGGGTTCTTGGACGTGGAGAAGAGGCCAAGGAGGAGGAGAAATCGAGGAGAGGAAGATCCATCAAGCTTCTTCCTTCGTTCTTGGAGTTCTAAGCCCTAGAAGATAAATCGAGTCAAAGGTAGGCATTCTCACGAGCAAAATTAAATTAAACTCATCTGTAGGTAGTTCCAATCACCAGGAACAAAAGCCCTCTTGATTCCCTCTTTTTCATCGAGCCAATCTTTTGTTCTTGATTTTAGAAGATCTACAAACATGATAACTCCGAGACATCATGTTTAATTCAAATCTCTATGAATACTTGATCCCATGCTACGAAATTCTTGTGTAGATACTTCATGTTGTTAGGGATCTTTTGCCCCTAAAAGCCCTAAATTCATCGAGCATGCTGATCGAATTTAATCAATCTTTCTCTCTGTGTCATGTTCTGAATAACTCATTCTTGCTCATGTTCAAACCCTATATGAACCATGCTCTCTCCTAATTCCGATTTACTGAAGTACCCTTACATGTCTGCTTTAATTTGCAACTTGTTTTGTGATTTTTCATCATCTATGTAATTAGTTATGATTTTTCAAAGTACCATGTGTCCAAACAAGTCAAGTTGGCACGCAATCCGCTGTAGAACATGTTCCCGCTCGAACTCAGGTGAAGCACCTGAGAACGTGACGGCTCGACACGTCGCATTCTCAGAGCCGTCGTGTGACGACCCTCATTATACGGTACGGTTATACCAACCCACATTGGTATAGTGAACATTATCACAGTGGGCATTTACCCAAACAATAACATACGATTGAGATGCTCATAAATATAAATACAGAGTAGCGGAAGAAAAAGAACTACTTGTCTTCATTTCATCATCCACATTTAACATACATGATTCAAATGACAAATTTAAGAGAATTAAAGTCCACATAATGAAATACTAAACTCAAATACATAGTTGTCAAAAATTACATAGTGTTTCTATTACAATGCCTCAATTACATACAATGAAAGCAAAATGTCACGATGACGACTTCACCAGGCTACTCGCCATGCTCGGAGTCACTCTCCACGGTCTCCTCTAACGATGTAGGGTCACCAACTAAACCTATACGCCGAAGCAAGGAATGAGTCTAAAAGACTCAGGAAATAACACCACACATCATACATGCATATATCACAGTAGGGTTTTCATTCCAATTCACAAGTAAAACATATAGCATACTTGGACATTGATAAAAGACCACCTATCATGATAATTCTACAAACTTCAAAACACATGGTACATGGTTTAAGCCATTCCAAAATAAACATTCTATCACATGCTTTCTACTCATTCAATCACATGAAAACTATATTTCAAATCAAACTACCGCATGGAAGCAACCACACAGGGGATTCTTGCCTACATAAAAGGAAACATTCCTATCATGGTTTCTACACATTATTACACATGCACATAATCATTTTATACACTTTAAGGTTGCTGTTTTGACATGGATTTAGCAATTCACATTCTATCACATGAGGGCTACATTCCTGATTAATCTACAACATGATAGCACTTAAACATGGAAACGTTTACACATAAGCAAGAATTGTTCCTAGCATGGATTCTACGCATTTTTAACATATAAAACATTCTTATAAACACAACTAGGTTGCTGTTTATACATAATTTCACATTATGCATCATGGATCACAATTTCACAATCTAACTTATTGTTTCACATGTTTACACAATTACTCATTCACATAGTTCCCTTTTTACACATTGCACATTTACACATATTCACACTACACAATTTACACATAATCACATTCACATTTCACAATTAGTGTCGTGACACATAGTCCAAACCACCATTAGAAGGACACATCACATAACACATACACATAGACGTCACCTAGGCAATACAGTGACGACTCTTGGACTGCGCAGACTGGGAGAACAAGTCTCCACCCTAACCAGTGGTACTTGTCCACCTCTAGAATTCATCCTAATGCCCTTAGGATCTTAACACATTGAACCTTCCCATGGGGACTTTTCCATGGTACGGTTACACGGCCCTCTATGGAAGCAGTGTCACACATGGCACAGTCTTACACATTACACATTGATTTTGAACACCATATTTCACATGTCTTTACATTCTCACTTACACACATGGCTCTCTTTTCCTAATCATGATACTACTGTTGACAGAATTCAAACATTCAGTAGCTCACATTAATCAGGTTGGCAACCACACCATCAAATCATATTCATGATAGCAGTATTTATCACATGTTTTCACATGGAAATTCATAATACACTTTATAGTTATCCAATCATCATGAAATTTTAACCACACACTAATTGCAGGTTCATGACTTCACATACAAATTCCAAATTTTTTCTGAGTCATATTACATTTACAGAAATTAAAACATTCAGTTGCATGCCATTCATAATTCGATTTGTCATGGAACATAACATGAATATCCAGTTTGACAGTTCACAGCCCTGAACCTAACATACACATCATGACAGGAATTTTCCCCGAATTTATTGCACGACACACAATTTACTGTAAATTTCGAATAACCTACTCATGCTTTCTATTTCCATTGCAGAAATTATAGTAAATCACATGAACATGAACAAATTCACAAATTTTAGGGTATGGACTGCCACACTACACATGGTATAGAAAAATTTGGGGCATTTAATTCCTCAGGAATCATGTAGACAGTAGGTGAACATGCATAATCCATTTTCCAACATGTATTTCAATAATCTAATAATTTATGCCATCCACAGAAAAATACAGAAATTTCCACACACATCACATTATCTATTTACATAACATATAAAAATAACACTATATCCTCATGCGTCAAAGTCTGGAAAATAATTATTTAAGGCAGAACAGTTTACTGTTGTGACGGCCCTCATTATACCGGTACGGTTATACCAACCCACGTCGGTATAGCGAGAGTCCTCACAGTGGGACATTTACCCAAACGATACATACAGCTGAGATACACGCGAATATACAACAGAGTAGCGGAAGTAAAAGACAACTGTCTCCATTCATTCATCATCCGCATTTAACATACATGAAAGTTTGCAATTAACAATAAGGAACTAAACGTTCCCATAATTTAAACTGCTGAAATTTAAATACCTAATGTCCACACTTATACATCATTTTTATAATAATTCTAACACAATGTTCAAATTACATACTATGAAATACACGAGTCACAAGAAAGTCCAAAACTAGCTAATCTCCGCACTCGGAGTCCGTCTCTGCTGCCTCCTCCAAAGGTACCACGTCACCAACTACACCTGTACGCCGAAGCAAGGAGTGAGTCCAGAGACTCAGCAAGAAACACTACCCATAACATACACGTATAAGTCATAGGGGTTTCTACATGCACATTCAAACTTTACAACACATGGCATGCTAATTAATTAAAGGTTTCAACCTATCATGAAAGTTTTACAAATTTATACATGGATCATGCTTTCAGATTTGTAAGAATAAAACTTTACCTATCACATGCTCTCTATTCAATTTACTCATGAAACTTTAATCTTTAAAGAACTAAGACATGAGAGCTACCAACATGAACATTATGCATACATGGAAGGGGAACACAACTAGCATGGATTTCACATGTCCTTAAGTACATACATAACCTTTTCACATGCTTTAGGTTGCTGATTTCACACGGTTTAACGGCTGTAAACCTATACATGAAAGCTACAATGTTGTTTAAAACATATCACGTGAACAACCCATCATGCTATTTTGCACACATACTCATCAATTATCCCTAACATGGATTCTAGACATTTTTGCACACATAAACATAATGATAACAACATGAATTTACTGGTTTCACATGGTTTCAGATTTGTCTCACATGGTTTTCAATAACATATTCTCACATCTTTAGTTTCACATTTTCTTTACACAAGTTTCCTCTTTCACATAGTTCACTTTACACATACACATTCACATTGTCACTTACACATTACACATGAACACATACACATTACACATTACACATTTTAAGTGCCGTGACACATAGTCCAAACCACCAAAGAAGGACATATACACATCACATTACACACAGACGCCATCTAGGCATTCCAATGGCGACTCTTGGACTGTGCAGACCGGGAGAACAAGTCTCCACCCTAACCAGTGGTACTTGTCCACCTCCAGGATTTCCCCCTAATGCCCTTAGGGTCACTTACACATTGAACTTTCTCAGGGGGACTTTTCCCTGATACAGCTCCACTGCCCTCTACGGAAGCAGTGTCACATTGGCACAGTTACACATTTACACACTTACCGTTTTACACATGGTTTTACACTTCACACTTTTCATCTCATTCACTTTCTCACTCACATGAATATCTCTATTTTCCTGATATGGCACTACAGATTTCAGGAGTTTAACACACAGTAAATTTCACTAATCAAGTTGGGTTAGACAATAACTAACCACATTACGATAATATACGTAGATTATCACATTTCACATGAAAATACATAACTTCTTATTTACTTATCCAAATGACCTGAAATTTTAACCACATTCTGTTTTCGGGTTTAAGATCATACACTCAAATTTTCAGATTTTTCTGAGCTAAATAGAATTTACAGAAAATCAAACACTTATTTTGCATGCCATTCACAATTCAAGTTACATGGAGTTTAACACATCATGAAATGTTGCCACTTACTGTTGAACAGAGGTTTCTGTCACATACATGATCTGAGAATACATAATCTACCCTAAATCATACATCTATAGATCGATCACCACAGACCATTCTTGCATGCTTTTATTTTATTCTACCGAACCGAGTTTATTAGCAATTCATACAAGCATGGACAATTTATCAAAACTGAGTACATGTATGCTGATCCATTAACCTTCATGATCTAGTAAAACCAAGGCATTCAGACCAATCCTACTCATGAAACATAAATTTGGCAAGATCATTAACAAGTCATGCTTACAATTCATGGGATACAATATTTCCTACATTCACCATCACACACCATGTTCATCCACACACCACAATTGACAATATACATAGAGTATAAGGTTACCATATATCCTCATCACGAAAACCATACCGAAATTAGTGTATAGGAAGGGCAGAACAGTTCACTGTTCTGTCCAGAGGAACTTGGCGGCGGTCTCTGGCCGCTGACTCAGGGTCAGCAGCATGGCCGATGGACGCCAAGCATAATATCGGCGTCCAAAGACCTTGCCGTCGATGCAGGTCTGTGCAGAAACACAGACCCGACCTCTCAAGATTTGGTGAATGGGAGGGTCTAGGACTCGAGGGAAATTTCATAAAAATAGTAAAACCGACCTAGACTCATACGGGGACATTATGGCTAGGTCACTTGCCTTTTAAAAATTCCTCCAAAGGATCTAGGGTGTTGGTGAAGCCCTCCTTGGGCAGTCCCAAGCAAGTGCAAAACTCCCTCCTAGATCTCCTTCCTCCAGGCTCCTGGATGATCTCCACAGCAGGGGAACGTCGGGGAAGCCTCCTCCTTTGCTCCAGCTACCTTCTTGTCATGGAAGATGTCCAGATCAACCTCCAGGAAGACTGATTTTTGGGTGCAAAAGTGAGGTTTTCTCCTAGGGTTTTCTTCTCTTTTTCTCCTCTTGCAAGGTGAAGGGAGGAGTGGGAAGAAGCCATTTCGGGTTCAGACATAAAGGGAGTCTCTCTCCCACTCACCAGGTGACTTGACAGCCTTCAGAGCCGTTGGGGACAGTCCCCCAATGGTTGTCTTTCTTGTTTCAGAAGCTTGCAGCTCTGCTGCGCATGCAGGCCAGAGAGATTGGCGTCCATATCGCTGGACGCCAGGATTAGTGTCGGCGTCCATGTCTGGACGCTGACACCAGCTCAACGGCCTGGGGTTGACGCCAAGATGGCCTTCGGCCAGAACTCTGAAATATGCAGAAAACCATGCATACCGTGCGTATATACATGCAATATGTATATGGTATTATATCCATACTATCACCATGCAATACATACATTATTTATATTTAATATAAACTCATGCACACGTACTCGTACTAATTAATACGTACGTAAATATGTACATACATACACAAGCACAATTATACACACATAAATCCAAAAAAAAATGCGACGGAAATTCGAGGGCCTTACAACTGTTCTGCACTGAAGAACTTAACGGCAGTGTCTGGCCGTTCAAGGAGATGGACGGCAAGATCGCTGGCCGCTGACTGGAGATCTTGGCGGCAAGAGGACTTGACGTCAAGTTCCTGTCTGTGCAAGAACACAGACCGAGCTCCAAATAACAGAGGAATGTGAGGATCCAGGACACGATAAAATCTCATAAAAATGGTAGAAACCTCCTAGACACATACATGGACGAAGTGGGTAGGTTACTTGCCTCTCACAAAACCTCCAAAGGGGTCAAATGTGTCGTTGAAGCTCTCCTTGGGCAGTCCCAAGAAGTCTCCAAAACACCACTCCTCCGGGTTCTTGGTCGACCTCCACAGCAAGCTGGGGTCGGGGAAGCCTTCTCCTTGGTCCACTCTGGCCTCCAATTGCAAGGGATCGCCGGATGAAGCTCCAAGTTGTCGGATCAGAGCATGCAAAGTCTGGTTTTTCTCACATAAGCTAAGGTTTCTTTCTTCTCCTTGCAAAGAGCCAAAGAGAACTCTTCTGGTGCAGAAGGGGGTTTGGTTTATAGGAGAGGGGTTTGGGGAACCCCAGAGAGTGTGATGGGATGCCTGATAGCCGTTGGGGACTTCTCCCCAATGGCTGGGCTTGCTTGCCCCCGGAATTCGGAGTCTGCAACGCATGCAGGTCAGAGATATTAACATCCACATACATGGCCGTTTATTTAAGTCTTGTCGTCCATCGAGGTGGACATGCTGACTCATCATGGGCATCTATCCATGTTGACGCCAATTTGGCCTTTCGGCCAGAACTTAAAACATGCAGAAACCATGCTTAACTATACATATATATTCATGCCATATATATACTATCATGTACACACTACCACCATGCAATTCAAGCAATATTTATAATCTATTTATACACATGCACACATAAGTATAACTAGTTAATACATACGTAGATATGTACATTCTATGCATACACAAGCATGAATTATTTACACGTAATAAAGTAAAACAATAAAATTCGAGGGCCTTACACGTCGCGACCATCATCTTGTCGCGTTCTGAATGCGACAGAAAACCCCGTCGCGTTCTGGCCTCCTGAGCAGACAGCCCTGTCGCGACCCGTACAGGACCCTGTCGCGTTCCATCATGACCCTATCGCGACCCTTACATGGGTACGTCGCGTTCACATGATTTTGCATGAAAACCCATAAAATTTGTTACTCTCACTTTCTACAATATTCTTACGCCTTTTTAACAGTCATACACGCAGTAAAAGCACCTGTTTTTAATGGAGCTATATTGAATGCTTTAAAATACATATTCACGACTTCTTTTCTATCTATGATTTCTCTACACATGCACACACATGAACCATCCATATATGGCTGAAATCTGGCATAAAATATCTCATATGTATCGGGTAATTTATTGCAATAAAGTATATTAATTGCCCTATTTTAAAGGACTTGTATTCGTTTCTTGCGTTGTTTATATACCGATATCGACGCTCCACTATTCTAGAATTCCTCTAGAACGTCGAGCACCTATTTTTATATACACACTTTACTTGGCTTGTGGTGAACTCTCCGTCGGATATTCCTTTCGCCGGACTAGTGAACCCTTGCATAAGGCTTCCGTAAGTCTCCTCTGATTATGGATTCCCACATGGTGGACGAGCTGGTTGTACCCTAACACCCATTACACCTTTAGGGATCGATATAATCCAAATAGCTTTTAGAAGTTCTCTCTTACCTTGAATCACGTCGGACCTCTGGACTTGTGCATAACATGGCCAGCGGGAAGATCGTGAATTCCACCTGACTGCCAATACGACGTGCGCGTGTTGTACAACTATTACTATCGCTTGTTTACTCGTTGTTTTACGTGATGTACCCTTAGCTCTCATCTATACTCTACTCGCTCGTCTATTCACGTTCTCTCTACTATCTCGTCTAATCATCTAGTGCTCTTAACTATTCTTGGTACTCTATATTGACCATTGACTGATTGTCTAAAGATACAATATAACCAATGCCTGGCAATATATAAAGGGCCCGATCTGGTCCTGGGATGTGCGCCCGAAAGTGCTAGTGCCCATGGGAGTTAAATGATCAGAGTGTTTGGCATTACACTCAAGTGCTATCTATCTCGACTATCTATATGACAATCAAAACACAAAATGTGCTATACTCTCTCGATGTCTAGAATGACAAACAAGTGCTATACTCATCGTGTTATTATTATACTTGTGCTAGTTGTGCTATGGCCATCCTGCTATTCGTGCTATACTCAATACTTGTGCTATTTTTGGAAACTATACTCGATCTCGTGCTATTGTGCTATCATGTTACCTGTTGTGCTATCTTTTGCTATATTTTGACTCTCTTGTACCTGCTATCTTTAGATACTTTGCTATTAATTGCGTTAATTATTTAAAGCCTGCTTGAGCCTAAGGTTTAAGCCCTACTGGGCATTATCGCTCACCCTACGTTATTTGATGTTGTGTTCTCAGGTGAGACCGAGGATGACACATACACTCACGAGGAAGGGAATGACCAAGAGTGAAGCCAGGAGTGCCCTCGAGTCATTATGTTATCTTAGAGTTGTAGTTAGTTATTTCCTTTTATTGCAATGTAATTGGGCCCTATAGAATGGCTCTGATATTAGTGGTTGTAACGAGACATTGAAAAGTAATAATGAAATGAATTCGCTTTAGTATTATTCACTGTGCAATGGTTTGATGTCTAGTATTCGCTCTATACCTTTTTCTTGCAACTGCCTTCGCGCTCCGATATTCCGCGTCGGGGCGTGACAGCAAGAAAGGTCTCCTAGTCAATGAACTGTCAGCGGAAAAGAGACTCCTTCATTCAGTTATCTTGAATATTATGACTCCAAGGGCAGGAACCCATTCCTCCATAACCTCCAGGGATGGAAATTTGTTATTTTGGGCCATTCAGAGGCATAGAGTAAATTTGGCCGCAGTCATTTTGGAAAAGATGATAGCTTCAAAAGATCTGTAGGAGTCCCTTCCTTATGGGTCTCTGCTCACCTTCATTTTCAAAAGATTCTCAGTAGATTTGTCTGGAGAAATCTCGACTGGTATTAAGGAGAAGATTGGTATTTCCACCTTGAGAAGAAGTCACTACTCCTTGGAAAGCAAAAGGCAAAATTATGGATGAAGGATTCTGTACCTGAGTGTACTCATGAAACCTATGATGATGAGCCTCTTATTCCTTCTTCCTCTCAACCAGCTCATCAACAAGAAGAATCCGAAGAACAAGTAAGAGCAGATGCCTCAGTTCAAATTCTAGAACAAGAAGAACTCCCTCATTTTTCCTCCTCCCTTCCTAAACCAGATGCTCCTGAAGAAACTATAAATGAAATCTTAAGAGACATTAGAGGAAAAGGAGTAGCATGTGAAGATGTTCCTACATCAACCCCAATGGAACATGAATTTGAGGAAAGGGAACATCATTCCTTCCCTTCTCAGTTTGAGACCCGGCCAAGGTCTCAGGGGGAGAGTAGCAACTGCCTGCACTCCATTTTGGAAATTTTGAACAAACAACAAGAGAACTTATCAGTTCTGTAAGGCCCTCGAATTTGTTTGTCATTTTATTCTATTTTATGTGAATTCATGTTGTGTGTAACTTGTATATGCATATGTAGATATCTATGTACAATATTAGCTAGTCATACTTATGTATGCATGTGTATATTAGTTGTAAATATTGGATGTTTGCATGGTGTAGTAGTGTATACATTATACTACATAGGTTTCATGTACATATATGTATGGAGTAAGCATGGATCTGCATGTTTTTAAGCCCTGGCCGAAGGGCCAATTGGCGTCAACATCGGTGGACGTCCATGTGAGTCAACGTCCATATCGTTGGACGCTAACACTTAAGTAGGCGGCCATGGATGTGAACGTCTAGCTCTCTGAAACTCAGTGCGCAGCAGACCCCGAAATTCCGAGGGCAAGCTACCTCAACCATTGGGGAGATGTCCCCAACGGCTCTCAAGCCTTCACATCAACCCCTGTGTGAGTTGAGAGGTCTCTCTCCTATAAACAAACCCCTTTTTGCAACCTCAAGACCCTCTCTTGGCTCTTTGCAAGGAGAAGGAAAGAAACCCTAAGCCCTGTGAGAAAACCTGAGCTTTGAGAGCTCAGATCCGGCGATTTAGAGCTTCATCCGACGATCTACAGCGACTAGAAGCAAGCTTGGACAAAGGAGGAGGCTTCCCCGACCTCGGACTGGAAGCTACAACACCACAGAAGACGGAGTGAAGGTGTTTAGGAGGCTTCTTGGGACTGCCCAAGGAGAGCTTCATCGCCCATTTTCACCCCTTTGGAGATTTTACAAGAGGCAAGTAACCCACCCACTTCTTCCATGTATGTGTCTAGGAGGTTTCTATCATTTTTATGAGATTTTATCGTGTCCTGGATTCCCCCATTCTTCTTGTATTTGGAGCTTGGTCCGTCTTTTTGCACGGACCGGAACTTGACGGCAAGATCCCTTGCCGTCAAGCTCTTCGATTAGCGGCCAACGATATTGCCGTTAATCTCCTTTAACGGTCAGACTGTGTCGTTAAGTTCTTCAGGACAAAATAGTGAGCTGTTCTCTCCTCCTATATGATAAATTTCTGATGTGTTTTCGCATGAGGATATATTGTAAACACTATATGTTATGTAATATGGTTAATGGAATGTGTTTGTGAGACTTTTATACTTTTCTGTGATTTATCTAAGTTGTTAGAATTATGTGAAATTCATGTGAAATGAAGATCATAGGTATGGTAGCTTACTGTTTGCATGATCCATGTGTAATTTGACTTCCATAAAATTTCCAGATGATGTAAATGCATGACAGTCCATGTCCCGAAAATTTGGGAATTTTCCCATGATCATGAAACTTGTTATAATTTCTATATTAGAAAATAGAGAGCATGCCTAGATTGTTTTAAAACTTCGGAAAATTGCATGTTGTGCAAAAATTTCGGGGAAAATTTTTGTGACATTATGAATGATAGGTACAGACCTGTGAATGGTCAAATTGAACATTCATGTTATGTTCCATGATAAATTGAATTATAAATGGCATGAGATTGAATGTTTTAATTTCTGTAAATGTAATATGACTCAAAAAAATATGAAAAATTGCATGTGTGATCATAAACCTGAAATTAGTCTGTGGTTAAATTCCCATGTTATTTGGATAATTGTAGAGTGCTCTATGAAATTTCCATGCGAAAATGAGTGTTCAACGCATGCTAATATGAACATGGTTGATTATGTATGTTTCAACCAGATTAGTGTAAGGTACTGAATGTTTGATTTCTGTCAGCAGTAGTATCATGAATAGGAAAACAGAGCCATGTGTATAAGTGAGAGAATGTAAAGACATGTGTATATCATGTGTAATATGTGTGTTAAAATCAGAATGTGTAATGTGTAAGATGTGCCATGTGTGACACTGCTTCCATAGAGGGCCGTGGAACCGTACCATAGAAAAGTCCCCGTGGGAAGGTTCAATGTGTTAAGATACTAAGGGCATTAGGATGAAATCCTGGAGGTGGACAAGTACCACTGGTTAGGGTGGAGACTTGTTCTCCCGGTCTGTGCAGTCCAAGAGCCATCACTGTGTTGCCTAGGTGGCGTCTATGTGTTATGTGTATGTGTTATGTGATGTGTCATTCTAATGGTGGTTTGGACTATGTGTCACGGCACTAAATTGTGAAATGTGAATGTGAATATGTGTAAATTGTGTAGTGTGAATATGTGTAAACGTGCAATGTGTAAAAAGAGAACTATGTGAATGAGTAATTGTGCAAACATGTGAAACCAATATATTAGATTGTGAAATTGTGACCCATGATATGTTAATGTGAAATAATGTTATAACAGCAACCTTAAAGTGTATGAAATGATAGTGTGCATGTGCAAAAATGTGTAGAAACCATGATAGGAATGTTTCCTTTTATGCATGTGAGAATCCCATGTTAGTTGCTATCATGTTGTAGCTTAATGTGATTGAATGAGTAGTAAGTATGTGATAGGACATTTATTTTGGAATGTCTTAAGTCATGTACCATATGTTTTAAATTTTGTAGAAATACCATGATAGGTTGTCTCTTATCAATGTTCAAGCATGCTATATGTTTTGCTTCGTGAATTGGAATGTAGAACCTACTGTGATGTATGCATGAATGATGTGTATGGAGTTATTTGCTGAGTCTTTTAGACTCACTCCTTGCTTCGGCGTACAGGTTTAGTTGGTGACCCGACACCTTTGGAGGAGACAGTGGAGAGTGACTCCGAGCATGGCGAGTAGCTTGGTGGAGTCGACGTTGTGACTTTTACTTTCATAGTACGTAATGAGGCATTGTAATAGAACTATTATGTAATTGTGGACGAGCTATGAAATCTGATTTTAGCATTTTATTTATGTGGACTTTAGTTCTCTTAAAAATTGTTATCTGAACTATGTATGTTAAATGTGGATGATGAAATGAAATGACAAGTAGTTCTTTTACTTCCGCTACTCTGTATCTATATTTATGAGCATCTCAGCCATGTGTACTAGTGTTGGGTAAATGTCCCACTGTGACGGGACTCACTATACCGACGTAGAATGGTATAATCGTACGGTATAAGGAGGGCCGTCGCAAGTTCTCCAGATGCAGGTTGAATTTCTTGATGTCAAGTTTGACAATTTGACTGATGAAGTTAAGCAAATGAAGGATCTCTTGCTTCAGTTGGTGTGCCAACAAGGCACTTCTCAGCCATCAGGTCCATCCTCCCTTCATCAGCAGAAAGAACAAGTTCAAGAATCGGATTTGCAGCAAGAAGAGCCTCAAGCTCGAGAGCAAGAGCATGCAGAGCAAGAGCCTGAGTTACAGGCAGAGCAGCAACAGCCAGAAAAGGATCAATCCCAGCAGTTAGATCATTTACTTGAGCAGTAGAAAGAACAAGACCTAGAGCCACAACTAGCCATTGTGGTGGTCCAGCAGCAGCAAGAATCAGTAGTGCCAGCAACAGCAGCAGTGAGAAGTCTCAGAAGAAACAGGAATTCCAGCAGAAGTCTAAGGCCAAGAGACCCCTAGAGTCCTCTCAAAATATCAAGACCTTTAAGAGGAAAGTGAAGCGAAGACTAATCAAAAATGGTGACCCTGCCTTCCCTTCTCCTTCTAGGCCAACTCCACCTATTCCAACTCCCTCTGTTGAACTTCCTCCAGAGCCTAAAGAGCCCACACCATCTCATCCTCAACCTACTGCACCCTCAGCACCTACTCCTTCCACTACTGATCTTCCTCCTCATTCCACCTCTTCGGATCCTCCTCCACTTGCATCTATTCTAGGGAATCCATTCCACCAGGACATAAAATTTCAAATCTACCCCATGAAGTATCAATTCAAACCTTCAAAAGAAATCATTCCCACTCTTTCCACACAACCCCCTCAATACTTTTCCTGTCTTCCCACTGCCTCCAAAACAGAGTCAAGGAAATCTCTTCTTCATCTAGCTGAAATACTTCCCAGTATTCAGCTTTCATCTTCTAGTGGACCAAAGTTAGGAGACAATCCTTCCAAACTTCTTCCACCTTTTGGTATGCTTTCATCGGCCAATATGAACATTACATGAATTTGTTCAGAGAATATCTATCCATTCGAGCATTCCTTGAAGTTCATGAGATGCCAGGATTCATTTTGAACACTGGCTTCCTACCCTTATTCGGACTACGTAAGTCTCAGTAGATGAACTTCAATTCATTTCTCAAAAAAGTCATAGCCTAACTCCTAAGGAGTTCATTGATCTCTATCCAGATGAAGCAGCCAGATATCAAACAAACCAATCCCGAAACCAGTTTTTGACTGTTCAGCATCACTTATCTCTAAGGTTTCATGACTTGTTTGGACTCCATATCCGGGACTCTCAGGCCAAGTTCACCCAAATAAAGACTTTCAACTTTGAAAGATTCAAACTTGGATTGCCTGATGTGTCTAAAGGCCAATGGGAAAATCTTCTAAGAGGCCAAAGAGAAATCATTCCCTCCATGACTGTGGCCTTACAATCTGGACTGCATCCATCCTTTTTAGGAGTCGTTGTCTTCAGGAGAGATTTTGCTGAAGCAGTATTTAACAGATTCATCCGGATTTCCACCAGGTTCAAAATCAAGTACAAGCTGAAATTGTCCTTCCAGAGATTTGTCTTTCTGCAGCTTTCCAAGAACCCACATCATCTGTTAGACTTTCAACTGTGTTTTGCTGAATCTGAAAGATTCAACTTAGATCAGTGGGCAGCTGCTTACCCATCATATCATTCTGATTGTGAGAAAATGAAGCTTCATCCCTATGAATTTCAGTCCAAGAGCCTTAAAGATTTGAGAAAGAACATTGGTCCTAAATGGGCACAGCGATACCTAATCTACTATCAAGCTAAAGATTCAGCTGTGACCCGAGGTCTGCACTGGAACATCACATCAATAGAGTTTCCTGGTACCGTAGACACCACATCAAATCTTACAGGAAATTGCCCTCCTCCAATCCTACCTACAACATTGATAGTGCCTTGTTTGACAATTTCTTTCTGAAAATGAGGCAAAGCTCTGGGACCTTCTCAAATCTTACCTTGATAAAATTCCTAGATCTCTGTATTTACCAAGTTCCCTGTCAAGGTCCTAATCACTATGTAATGAACTTTCTTCTTATGAAAGTAGTTTCTGATCTCTTTATTTCTTATTTTCCTTATGGTTTGCTATCCTTTCTGTTAATGCCAAAGGAGGAGAAAGAAAGAAAGAAATATACCTCAAACATGTTGATTTTCACTGTCTATTCAAATTTTGTCATTAACAAAAAGGGGGAGAATTGTTGAGCAACTACCCCTAAAGAAATTAAGATTTCTTAATTTAGTATATATAATATTTTGCTATGACAAAACTTTTAAATAAACTTTCTACAAAGCAAATATATCCAATACATATCATAAAAATTATATAGATATATACTATAGTCAATAACATGACAAAAACTCCATCTCATAAAATGTCTAAGTCCACAGACTCTCCCTATAGCATACTGAATTCGACTTCAGACTCCGACTGTTGACTCCGACTCCTTCAAAATCGAAGTCAAAACAACCAAGAAATTTTTCTAAGTACAGTCCATTATACATGATTTGACTAGGGCTACAAACGGGTCGGGTTCGGAACCGGAAACACAGATTCCGATTCGATTCCGATAACCGAAATATGATTCCGATAAGAATGGTTAGTTCTGATTCCGTTCCGATTCCGATAACATTACCGGAACCGAAATTCCGATAAGGTAAGGTGTTTACCATAATTTTACCTTGAGTTTATGATAATTTATCGGAATAACCGATACCGATACTGATTCCGATTAGTTTTTTCAATTCTGATTCCGATAACTTATCGGAATATCCGATACCGATTCCGATAAGCTATCGGTATCATATTCCGATTCCGAACTGATAATTTTTATCGGAATCGGGTCGGAATATCGGGTTCCGTTTACACCCCTAGATTTGACTGTCGACTTCGACTCTTACAGTCGAATGCGTCATAAATCTAACTTCATGATTCGACTGTCGGCTTCGACTCTTACAGTCGAATGCTTCATAAATCTAACTTCATGATTCGACTGTCAGCTTCGACTCTTACAGTCGAATGCTTTATAAATCTAGCTTCATTATCCGACTGTCATCTTCGACTGATACAGTCGAATGTTTCAGAACAAATTCTCTGTATATCTGCCTAAGTCGAATTGCATTGTATCTTATTAAAGTCGAATCACTCCTATTCTATCTACAACTTCTACAGTCGAATTGTATGATCTTATGAATTCGACTTCACTGTCAATTCTATACTTAATACTCTTCTATCACTAAGGTTAATCAATTAATCTAATCTTGTTTCCTAATCATCTTGGACATATTTTTTAATGAGAATCTTCATTGTTTAAACATTTTATTGACCATCAGATTATTATTATTATTATTATTTCTCTGATAAGACAAGTCATATTATACTTAAAATATTCATCTAAATCCTACACAAGATTATTTTTTAAACTGAGCTGTGTGTTCTTCATGTCTTTGTTCCGGATTTTCTTAGATACAAAAAGATACAGTGCATTATGAAATTACAGGCGCATGGCATCTGACAAGACTTACCTACCACTGGCAGACCCATGCCCATCTTTTTTAGCATATCTGTCTGTCTACTCTTTCTGTCTGAAAGCATGCCTATACGAGGTTTCCATGCATTCTTTTGTACTCCTCTGACTTACCTACCTCAAAGGTATGGAGATGTTCTTCCTTTTTGTCTTGTCTTCGTTGCAGATATTTATTGGAGCACGTTTATAGCACGCTACCTTCACAGTCCACCTGTTGAGAAGATATCTGTCTAGCTGTGAAGATGCAACCCACATCTGAAGACATTGGAAAGAAGCAAGACAGAAGAACGAATGGATACAAGCCTTGCAAAATCCAAATGTTTTTAGAGCTCTCTTCAAACGGGCAAATTCCAACGGTCATCTTTCAAACGGCTATATTCTGAAGCTATTTTAAAAGAAGCTGAAGTTTAAAAAGAAAGAACATATAGTGGAAAAACACAAGCCTTTGCAACTTCGTTGAGCTTCACACTTCGAATTCCCTCAAGCCAGAAAATAAACAAGCCTTCTTGCAAGCCAAGTTTGAGAGCTCCCCTTTTCAGCAGTAAGTCTCTGAAGCTCTCTAAGTTTTCTTAGAAGTCTTGTGTTTGGGTGGCAATTGTAATTGCTCATTCTCTGAAGTCCACCCTGCTCATTTAGATAGGATTTAAGTCTAATTTCTAATCTGTTAAGATCCTTCTGAATTTAGTGTATGTTTGTGCTCAGCTCTGAGGCAAACATACAAATGTCTCTTTATTGTTTTCTTGTGTATTTTCTGCAGAAGGTTGTTCTGCATTTTTCCCTCCTATGCAGGGAAGGCCTTTGTGTAAGGCAGTTGTTGTACCCCTTTTGGGAAGACTTGCTTGGGAGCAAGTGGGATTGTATTTCCTCTCAAGGGTGAGAGAAGGCCAATTTATTGGCAGATTAGTGGAAATCTCAAGTAGTTGACTTGAGGACTGGATGTAGGACTTCCATGTAGAAAGAGCCGAACCACGATAATCCGTGTGCATACTTGTGTGATTGTTTCCTCCTAGTTCACACTTGAATCACACACACCACACTAAGTACTAACGAATTTATTTAGTGTTGTGCAATTTCAGAAGAAAATTCAAAAGCAATAAGTCCTATTCCCCCCCCCCCCCCTCTAGGACATCTATTGTGTCATTTCGATCCACGAATAAAACCTGACGATAAACCTTCTTGCCGTCAAGAGGGTCTTGACGGCCGTCGTTCATGCCTTCAAGACTCTCTGACAAGAGACTAACAAAAGAGAATGCAAAACCAATCGTTAAATCCATAGAAAAACTATTTATGAAAAATAAAATGTAGGACATCACAAAAGGCCATAAAATGACCAATCACAAAGATACAAGCCTGTAACGCCCCAGAAATTTTAAAATGTCAGAAATAGAAACAATTGGTTAAAATACCTTAGGTTTTTATTAAAATGTGATAATTAGATGATAGACTTAATTAGTGGTAATGAACATTATCTTAGTGCCGTACCTCGAAGTGCGTGCCTCCACAGGGCGATACCGGAAAATGATAACGAAATAAAAATCCGAGAACATCATAATTTCCAAAAAAATGTGGAGAAACCAAATATGTAATTATCTGAATTTTCGACGTACGGATTCCAAGGTACAGTCGACGCGACCATTTTTTAGGTGATTTTTCATCTAGTGTAAAATAAAATCTAAAAATTAATTAAAAATCACCATAATTAGTAAAACTATCATAATAGTCTATGGTCAAAATTTCAATGCAATCAGATATGGTTTGGATAGGTTTATTTAAAGAACAAGTGGCTAGTTGAATTATGGGGGAATTACGCAATGGGTTTTTCTGGGAAATGTTTAGTGGGTTACGTGGAGGCTTCTGGTGAGGCCAGCACCTAAGTTGGAGATGGTAACACCTCAGTTACCATGTGTAAACTTGAGAAGTGTTGCATGGGCTACGTGTTGGGGTGAAAACCAAGTGAGCTTTCACCATGACACCTCAAGGGGTTGATGTGTCGATGCATGAGAACCCTGCTGGCCCTATAAAAAGCCTTCCATCTCCTTCGTACACACCTTTCTCCCAGTTTTCTGGTGTGTGTATACTACTTCTGAAGTCTCTCCACTGGCATGCTACTGGGTTGAGTTGTCAACTCTACTTGGAAAGGGCTTCCACGACAGTTCTGGGTTTCATTCTCTGGAAGGATTGCAGTGGAGGCTATCTTGCGTGCAAGTTTGCAATTGTCTTTCTCTAATTTCTGTGGATCTCTAAGTGAAGGAACTCTCATTACTTGTTCAGGTAGGATTCTTCTCTTGATCTTTCTAAGTTCTCCTACTACTTCTCTTTGATCCTCTGGTTAATGGCATGTAAAACTCTAAGCATGCTATTCTTCCAGTTTGAAAACTCAGACTATTGTGAAATCTGAGAAGTCATGTTATTGATCATGTTATTTTCAAAGTTTAGAAAATATGTCCATGATAAGAAATCATCATTATACCATGTTTTAGTTGATTCTTAAGTTACAAGTAACCACATGTTCTAGCTTTGTCCAAGTTGACTGAATCCAGAGTGTAGATCCATTATATGGATTGGATAGAACTTCGACGGTTTCCTACGTGAAGTTAACTTGATTCGTTGAGAAGTTATAGAACTCTCAAGTGAGTACATTTGATATAAGATCAATAGAGAAAGATGAAGAGAAAGGAGTTCTAAGAAGAGTGCTCTTCATTATAACTTTAGAGTTAACTCCTTGCTAAACATTCTTGTAAATTAGGTTCCATGATTTTCCTTTAGTCTTCGGAACATGTTTCAATGAGTATTACATCTGAAATTATACTTGTTTAGGGTCCTAATTATGTTAGGAATGTTAGAGAAACTTTGTAGAACCATTTGAGGTTGAATTGAATGGTTTTCTGAAAATTTACACAGCCCC
Organism: Colocasia esculenta; assembly: GCA_014218235.1. Lineage (NCBI taxonomy): Eukaryota > Viridiplantae > Streptophyta > Magnoliopsida > Alismatales > Araceae > Colocasia > Colocasia esculenta. The sequence goes on from CM024763.1 coordinate 82,187,371, forward strand.
TGTCGACACACTCTCCCAGACTGGCCAATTGATTCCCTGGGAGGAGGCTCTAGTGTCGACACTACTCCAACTAGTGTCGACACACTCTTCAGAACCTGTAAAACATGCCTTCTGGAAGAGGTCTCTAGTGTCGACACTACTGCATCTAGTGTCGACACACTATACAGATCTGCAAACCAGGTCTTCTGGAAAATGTCTCTAGTGTCGACACTACTGAGTCTAGTGTCAACACACTGTCCAGACCTGCTTGATGGGTTCTCTGGGAGCTGTCTCTAGTGTCGACCTGCCTTGGTCAAGTGTCGACACTAGAGGATCTTTTCTTCACATTTCTGCCTTTGCTCTGAGCTATTGTGTCGACACCAGTGATGATTGTGTGGACAGCAGACCCAAGCCTGTCGACAGGTCTTGACAGAGCCATGTTTACAGCATCTTTTTGACTCCGTTCTTCGTTGTAAATCCTATCCAATTATTCTACTTGTTAGTCTACTTTTATCATATGGATTTTACTACCAAAACACCTACTTAAATCATTCAAGTTATCTTCCTTGTTACTTGAGTTATTTCTACAAGTTCCGAACAAAATGTTCCTCGTGAGATTGTCAATTTTGAAATCAATGACGGAATCGAGTTCCTGAATGCTTGTGTACAAACCTTGAGTAACTATGAGTAAAACCTTTGTATTTCCTTGGTTCATTACAAGGGTAAAAGTGTGGTGATGACAAATTGAGAGTCTTGGACTCAATCTAAGAATTATGCCTGGCAAATAAGGGCTGGTCCAGTCCTGGGAGGAGCACCCATATTCGTTTAAGTGGCCGCGCAGAACGATAAAGGATGAGTGGATGTTTGGCATAGCATCATTAAGTGTTTGATTGGTCATCATATCATCGTATTGTGTGTTTATATGTTCAACACAGATCGTGAGTGTTGCTATGAATTCCTGAATCTTGAGTTCATTGTCCAATAACTCTGCTATCTAGTGTCATAAAGCAATCTCAGTTTGGCAGCAAAAGCAAGATTACATGTATAACTCCTTGTCACATACTTTGTGTATCTTGATCCTTGATTATAAGATTTGAATCCTACTGAGCTAGTTAGCTCACAAAATTCTACTTTTCAGGTAATCCAGATGGATCGAATGAATAAGGGGGAAGAGTGCTGAGTGAAACACCTAACAGCAAGGAACCATCTATGTTACTTTTTGTAATATTGTGAATAGCCAGTGTGATGTAATAATTTTTTGACTAATTCCTCATGAGAACAGCAAAGAGGAATCTATGTAATAATGTACTTTTGAGGCTATCTAAGGAATGAATGAATATAGTTTCTTTTTCGTGTTATATTCTGTCATTTTCGATAAATAGAATTTTATTAGGACGTGACAGATTAATTGGTATCAGAGCCTTAGTTCGATAAACCTAGGGAAATCAGTGAGTTGGGGTAGAAACATGGGATTAGTTAGCATGATTTTTCTAATCATGTAAACGCTTAACCTATTAATTATTTCAGAATGGACATGAGTGCTCAGAAAGGTTGGTAGCAGCCATGGAAATGCTATGTCAGGACCTAGAATTATATGCTCAAGCACAAAGGGAAACCCACATACAGATCAAAGAGGAAGTATTAAATCTGACGGCAGGCGCTTTCTTGGCGGGAAATCCACACGTTTCATTGGATATTATGAACCAGATCATGAATGATCTGAATGGTCTGAAACTGGGGCAAGAGATGCTGCTCCATCAGATCGAGGGGTATTGGGAGGAGATGACCAATGCCGCGAGGGAGCTGCATTATGGGGCGGCAGAAGAACAGCCACCACCGCCCGCAGAACCGGTTATAGATTTGACCAGAAATTAGAAATTGTGGTTAGACAACTCATTTTTTTTTTTTTTGTAAACCTCTCCTGTTGTGTAAATGTTAGTTGTATGTATATAACTCCCATGTGTATGGGGAGTGAGAGGTTGATGAAGGTATGTTTTTGTAATGTTGAAAGTTGGAGGAGGAGACTGTAGTGATATAGTTGTGGATCATAATGACATGCTATGATGTACTTAGTTAACTAATGAATGAAATGAAGTGTTATGCAATTTGAAATATGCATATGTGATGAATGCAAGTAGGGTGGATGTGAAAATTAATGTATGTTCTATTGGATGTTTCAGATTTTTATCTAATCTTGTCATGGACGGAAGTGATGCTAGTTGGAAGAAAATGGAAAGTTATATGCATGATTTGACCCATGTAATGAAGGTAGTAGCTAGAAATAACAGTCACAATGGGACAAGCTTGTTCAAGGAATTCCGAAGCCTGGATCCTTCGAGATTCGCGGAAGTACGGATCCGGATGAAGCTAGAATTGGCTGAAAGATATTGAAAGGATATTTAGAATGATTAAGTGTACGGAAGAAGAAAAGGTTTGTCTCACTACATTCCAATTGGATCGGGATGCTCGTGCTTGGTGGGAAACAGTGGAATCTACTTTGGAAGATCCAAAGCAGGTTGATTGGGAAGAGTTTGTTGAGCTGTTTAATGATCAATATTTTTCTGAGGTAGTTCAAGAAAGGAAAGCTAATGAATTTGCCAGTTTAAAAAACTCAACTGTCAGATATGTATCGATCATGAAGTTGCCGATTGATGATATGCTCCCCTCATCTAATATCGACAGAGAAATTGAAAGCCAAAAGATTTATGAATGGATTACGTCCCATTTTCATTATGCAGCTAACTCCTCATTTGATTACCTCATATTCAGAAATGGTTAAAAGGGCCTTAGCACTAGAAGCTGCTAATGATACTGTGGATAAGATCAGGGGAAAGTCTGGGGAAGGATCCTCGGACCGTAAGAGGAAGTTCGAGTCGGGGAATGCCCCAAAGGTTCAGCAAGCGAATAAGAAGGCAGGGAAGGCTCCGGTTGCAAACAAAGATGTGTGTAAGCATTGTCACCGTAGTGGTCACAAAACTGAAAACTGTTGGCGTAGATTGGGTGCGTGTCTGAAATGTGGGAGTACTCAACACCGAATTCTGGATTGTCCTATGATTAAAAATGCGCCAGCAAATTCAAATGTTCGAGCAAAGCAGGGTAGACTACAAGCCGTGCAGGAAGTAGAATCGGAATCTCCACCAGAAGGCGGACTGATAGAAGGTACATTATTAGTAAACTCAAGACCCGCATATGTATTATTTGATTCAGGAGCTACACAGTCCTTTATTAGTTATGAGTTTGCTAAGTATTGGAAGTACAACCAGTTCCACTTCACACACAACTTGAGGTTGCAACACCTTTAAGTGAGGGCAGGAAACTTAAGGAATATTACCCTAATAGTCAAATCTTAGTCAAGGACCATAATTTGCCTGGTGATCTAATATGTCTTGAAATGTGGGATTATGATGTGATTCTTGGGATTGATTGGCTATCTAAGTATCATGCAAACTTGGATTGTCAATTAAAACAAGTAACCTTTCTAGGAAAGGAAATTACTCCCATACTTTTTGATGAACCTCGCACAAGGAAAATATCTATAATATCAGCAGTTAAAGCATGTAAACTAGTACAAAAAGGCTGTCAAGGATATTTAGTTTCCATAACTGTGATAAATCAGAACACTTCAGGGTTGAGAATATTCCCGTGGTAAGGGAATTTCCTGATGTATTCCCGAAGAACTACTTGGTTACCACCTAGCAGGGAAGTAAATTCTCAATTGAATTAGTACCGGAGCTACACCAATTTCGAGAACACCATACAGAATGTCCATGGAAGAGTTGAAAGAGTTAAAGAGGCAGTTACTAGAATTGATAGAAAAAGGGTTTATTAGACCAAGTACTTCACCTTGGGGTGCTCCAGTATTATTTGTGAAGAAAAAAGATGGATCTATGAGATTATGCATAGATTATCGACAGTTGAATCAATTGACTATAAAGAACAAGTACCCACTTCCAAGAATTGATGATCTATTTGATCAACTATCTGGAGCTCATTATTTCTAAGATTGATTTAAGATCTGGATACCACCAACTAAGAATTCAAGAGCAGGATATCCATAAAACAGCTTTTAGGACACGGTATGGACACTACGAATTGTGGTAATGCCATTCGGATTGACAAATGCACCTGCTGCATTTATGCGCTTGATGAATGACGTGTTCAGATCTTATTTAGATCAATTTGTGGTTGTGTTTATAGATGATATATTGATCTACTCTAAGAGTATAGAAGAGCATGAAGAACATTTGCGAATTACTTTACAATTATTACGGGATCACAAATTATATGTGAAGTTCAGTAAATGTGAGTTTTGGTTGAAACAAGTAATGTTCCTAGGACATATCATTTCTGAAGAAGGATTATCAGTGGACTCATCAAAAGTAGAAACTATACAGAAATGGGAGCAGCCTAAGAATCTACGGAAGTACGAAGCTTTTTAGGCATGGCCAGTTACTACCGGCGATTTGTCAAGGATTTTTCTAGAATTGCTTCACCACTTACACAGTTAACTAGAAAAGGAACTGCATTTATATGGAATGAAAGTTGTGAACAAGCCTTTCAGCTGTTAAAGGAATGTTTATCCACCGCACCAATTTTAGCCTTGCCGGTAGAAGGAAAAATATTTGAAGTTTACACTGATGCCTCGGGTTGGACTGGGATGTGTATTGATGCAGGAAGGAAGGGTTATTGCTTATGCTTCTAGACAATTAAAGACCCATGAGAAGAACTACCCAGTACATGATCTGGAATTAGCCGCATTAGTTTTTGCTCTTAAACTCTGGAGACACTACTTGTATGACAACCAGTTCATAGTATACTCCGATCATAAGAGTCTCAAATATTTGTTTTCACAGAAAGAACTAAATATGAGACAAAGAAGATGGATGGAGTATATCAAAGATTATGACTTCAAAATAGAATATCATCCAGGGAAAGGCAACACTGTGGCCGATGCACTCAGTAGAAATCATGTAACCAAGGTATGTCAATTGCAAGTAAAGGAATGGAAGTTGTTAGAAGAGTTTTCTACATTGAGTTTAAAGACTGAACTGCAGGAAGCAAGAGTTGTAATTAATAACATGATAGGCAATCAGATTTGCTAAAGCAAATTAAAGAACAACAGAGCAATGATCCTATGTTGACAGAAACTAGAGAAAAATTGGCTTTCAGATCTGATTTTAATGAAGATGAGCATGGAAATCTTCGGTTTCGGGACAGATTATGTGTACGGATAATCCTGAAATCAAGAAACAAATCTTGGAAGAAGCTCATCGATCACATTATACGATTCATCCAGGAGTTGTCAAGATGTATCAAGATCTGAAAAAGTATTTTTGGTGGTGTAACATGAAAAAGGACATTGTGGACTTTGTAGCGAGATGTTTGACCTGTCAGAAGGTTAAAGCCGAACACCAGAAACCGGCAGGAAAGTTAAAACCACTTGAAGTACCAGAATGGAAATGGGATAGTGTCGGTATGGATTTTATTGTCGGACTGCCCAGGACACGAAGTGGATTGATGCAATATGGGTAGTTATTGACCGACTTACTAAATCAGCTCATTTCTTGGCAATTAAAACAAGATGGTCCGTCAGTGTTCTAGCAGCCTTGTACATGAAAGAAATTGTTCGATTGCATGGATTCCAAAAGACATAATTTCTGACAGAGATGCAAGATTTACTTCACACTTTTGGAGAGAATTACAAGATGCACTGGGGACTAAGTTAAAGTTTAGCACTGCTTTTCATCCTCAAACTGACGGACAGACAGAACGAGTAAATCAGATCATTGAAGATATGTGTCGTGCTTGCATATTGGAGTTTGGAAACGATTGGAATACTCATTTAGCAATAATGGAGTTTGCTTACAATAATAGCTACCAGTCTACTATTCAAATGGCACCATTTGAAGCTTTGTATGGCAGCAATGTAGATCACCATTGTGTGGGTAGAATTGAAGGAATCACATATCTTGGACCCGAAATGATTCAGGAAACAACAGAAACTATTAAGTTGGTACGAGATCGGATGAAAGCTGCTCAAGATCGACAAAAAGCTATGCGGATCAAAGAAGAAGGGAGCTGGAATTTCAACCAGGAGAGCATGTGTTCCTTAAAGTATCACCTCGAAGAGGAATCAAAAGATTTGGTATTAAGGGAAAATTGAGTCCAAGATATATTGGACCGTTTGAAATACTGAAAAGAATTGGGGAAATGACGTACCAACTAGCACTTCCACCACAATTATCAACGTGCATGATATTTTCCATGTATCAATGTTGAGAAAATATGTGTATGATCCGGAACATATTATTGAATACCAAAATTTGGGTATACAAGAAAATTTGGCATATGAGGAAAGACCAGTGCAAATCCTTGACCGAAAAATCAAGCAACTTCGGAACAAGGAAGTTCCCTTATTGAAGATTCAATGGAGCAGACGAGGACAAGAGGAGGCCACATGGGAACTAGAAGATACCATCAAGACGAGATATCCAGAATTATTTTCAGGTTAGTATAATGATCTTTATGTTATTAAATTTGGAGGACCAATTTTTTTTTTAGTAGGGGAGAGTTGTAACGCCCCAGAAATTTTAAAATGTTAAGAAAATAGACACAATTTGGTTAAAATACCTTAGGGTTGTTATTAAAATGTGATAATTAGATGATAGACTTAATTAGTGGTAATGAACATTATCCCAGTGTCGTACCTCGAAGTGCGTGCCTCCACAGGGTGATACCGAAAAACGATAACGAAAAAAAAATCCGAGAACATCATAATTTCAAAAAAATGTGGAGAAACTAAATATGTAATTATCTGAATTTTTAACGTACGGATTCCAAGGTACAGTCGACGCGACCATTTTTCGGGTGATTTTTCACCTAGTGTAAAATAAAATCAAAAAATTAATAAAAATCACCATAATTAGTAAAACTATCATAATAGTCTATGGTCAAAATTTCAATACAATCAAAATGGTTTGGATAGGTTTATTTAAAGAACAAGTGGCTAGTTGAATTATGGGAATTACGCAATGGGTTTTTCTGGGAAATTTTTAGTGGGTTACGTGGAGGCTTCTGGTGAGGCCAGCACCTAAGTTGGAGATGGTAACACCTCAGTTACCATGTGTAACTTGAGAAGTGTTGCATGGGCTACGTGTTGGGGTGAAAACCAAGTGAGCTTTCACCATGACACCTCAAGGGGTTGATGTGTCGATGCATGAGAACTCTGCTGGCCATATAAAAAGCCTTCCATCTCCTTCGTACACCTTTCTCCCAGTTTGCTGGTGTGTGTAAATACTTCTGAAGTCTCTCCACTACCATGCTACTGGGTTGAGTTGTCAACTCTACTTGGAAAGGGCTTCCACGACAGTTCTGGGTTTCATTCTCTGGAAGGATTGCAGTGGAGGCTATCTTGTGTGCAAGTTTGCAATTGTCTTTCTCTAATTTCTGTGGATCTCTAAGTGAAGGAACTCTCATTACTTGTTCAGGTAGGATTCTTCTCTTGATCTTTCTAAGTTCTCCTACTACTTCTCTTTGATCCTCTGGTTAATGGCATGTAAAACTCTAAGCATGCTATTCTTCCAGTTTGAAAACTCAGACTATTGTGAAATCTGAGAAGTCATGTTATTGATCATGTTATTTTCAAAGTTTAGAAAATATGTCCATGATAAGAAATCATCATTATACCATGTTTTAGTTTTCTTAAGTTACAAGTAACCACATTTACTAGCTTTGTCCAAGTTGACTGAATCTAGAGTGTAGATCCATTATATGGATTGGATAGAACTTCGACGGTTTCCTACGTGAAGTTAACTTGATTCGTTGAGAAGTTATAGAACTCTTAAGTGAGTACATTGATATAATATCAATAGAGAAAGATGAAGAGAAAGGAGTTCTAAGAAGAGTGCTCTTCATTATAACTTTAGAGTTAACTCCTTGCTAAACATTCTTGTAAATTAGGTTCCATGATTTTCCTTTAGTCTTCGGAACATGTTTCAATGAGTATTATATCTGAAATCATACTTGTTTAGGGTCCTAATTATGTTAGGAATGTTAGAGAAACTTTGTAGAACCATTTGAGGTTGAATTGAATGGTTTTCTGAAAATTTACACAGCCCCTGTCGACACACTCTCCCAGACTGGCCAATTTATTCCGTGGGAGGAGGCTCTAGTGTCGACACTACTCCAACTAGTGTCGACACACTCTTCAGAACCTGTAAGACATGCCTTCTAGAAGAGGTCTCTAGTGTCGACACTACTGCATCTAGTGTCGACACATACAGATCTGCAAACCAGGTCTTCTGGAAAATGTCTCTAGTGTCGACACTACTGAGTCCAGTGTCGACACACTGTCCAGACCTGCTTGATGGGTTCTCTGGGAGCTGTCTCTAGTGTCGACCTGCCCTGGTCTAGTGTCGACACTAGAGGATCTTTTCTTCACATTTCTGTCTTTTCTCTGAGCTATTGTGTCGACACCAATGATGATTGTGTGGACAGCAGACCCAAGTCTGTCGACAGGTCTTGACAGAGCCATGTTTACACTCTGTTCTTCGTTGTAAATCCTATCCAATTGTTCTACTTGTTAGTCTACTTTTATCATATGGATTTTACTACCAAAACACCTACTTAAATCAGTCAAGTTATCTTCTTGATACCTTGAGTTATTTCTACAAGTTCCGAACAAAATTGTCCTCGTGAGATTGTCAATTTCTGAAATCAATGACGGAATCGAGTTTCTGAATGCTTGTGTACAAACCTTGAGTAACTATGAGTAAAACCTTTGTATTTCCTTGGTTCATTACAAGGGTAAAAGTGTGGTGATGACAAATTGAGAGTCTTGACTCAATCTAAGAACTATGCCTGGCAAATAAGGGCTGGTCCAGTCCTGGGAGGAGCACCCATATTCGTTTAAGTGGCCGCGCAGAACGATAAAGGATGAGTGGATGTTTGGCATAGCATCATTAAGTGTTTGATTGGTCATCATATCATCTATTGTGTGTTTATGTGTTCAACACAGATCGTGAGTGTTGCTATGAATTCCTGAATCTTGAGTTCATTGTCCAATAACTCTGCTATCTAGTGTCATAAAGAAATCACAGTTTGGCATGCACAAGCAAGATTACATGTATAACTCCTTGTCACATACTTTGTGTATCTTGATCCCTTGATTATAAGATTTGAATCCTGTTGAGCTAATTAGCTCACAGAATTCTACTTTTCAGGTAATCCAGATGGATCGAATGAATAAGGGGGAAGAGTGCTGAGTGAAACACCTAATAGCAAGGAACCATCTATGTTACTTTTTGTAATATTGTGAATAGCCAGTGTGATGTAATAATTTCCTTTTGACTAATTCCTCATGAGAACAGCAAAGAGGAAATCTATGTAATAATGTACTTTTGAGGCTATCTAAGGAATGAATGAATATAGTTTCTTTTTCGTGTTATATTCTGTCATTTTCGATAAATAGAATTTTATTAGGACGTGACAGATAATTGGTATCAGAGCCTTAGTTCGATAAACCTAGGGAAATCAGTGAGTTGGGGTAGAAACATGGGATTAGTTAGCATGATTTTTCTAATCATGTAAATGCTTAACCTATTAATATTTCAGAATGGACATGAGTGCTCAGCAAAGGTTGGTAGCAGCCATGGAAATGCTACGTCAGGACCTAGAATTATATGCTCAAGCACAAAGGGAAACCCACATACAGATCAAAGAGGAAGTATTAAATCTGACGACAGACGCTTTCTTGGCGGGAAATCCACACGTTTCATTGGATATTATGACAGATCATGAATGATGAATGGTCTGAAGCTGGGGCAAGAAGAGGGCAGAGATGCTGCTCCATCAGATCGAGGGGTATTGGGAGGAGATGACCAATGCCGCGAGGGAGCTGCATTATGGGGCGGCAGAAGAACATCCACCACCGCCGCAGAACGGTTATAGATTTCACCAGAAATTAGAAATTGTGGTTAGCCAACTCTTTTTTTTTTTTTTTTTTTTTGTAAACTCTCCTGTTGTGTAAATGTTAGTTGTATGTATATAACTCCCATGTGTATGGGGAGTGAGAGGTTGATGAAGGTATGTTTTTGTAATGTTGAAAGTTGGAGGAAGGAGACTGTAGTGATATAGTTTGTGGATCATAATGACATGCTATGATGTTCTTAGTTAACTAATGAATGAAATGAAGTGTTATGCAATTTGAAATATGCATATGTGATGAATGCAAGTAGGGTGGATGTGAAAATTAATGTATGTTCTATGGGATGTTTCAGATTATTATCTAATCTTGTCATGGACGGAAGTGATGGTAGTTGGAAGAAAATGGAAGTTCTATGCATGATTTGACCGTGTAATGAAGGTAGTAGCTAGAAATAACAGTCACAATGGGACAAGCTTGTTCAAGGAATTCCGAAGCTGGATCCTTTGAGATTCGCAGGAAGTACGGATCCGGATGAAGCTGAGAATTGGCTGAAAGATATTGAAAGGATATTTAGAATGATTAAGTGTATGGAAGAAGAAAAGGTTTGTCTCACTACATTCCAATTGAATCGGGATGCTCGTGCTTGGTGGGGAACAGTGGAATCTACTTTGGAAGATCCAAAGCAGGTTGATTGGGAAGAGTTTGTTGAGCTGTTTAATGATCAATATTTTTCTGAGGTAGTTCAAGAAAGGAAAGCTAATGAATTTGCCAGTTTAAAACAACTCAGAATGTCTGTATCAGAATATGAAGCTCAATTTGCCCGATTGTCAAGATATGCCCCTCATCTAATATCGACAGAGAAATTGAAAGCCAAAAGATTTATGAATGGATTACGTCCCATTTTCATTATGCAGCTAACTCCTCATTTGATTACCTCATATTGAGAAATGGTAAAGGACCTTAGCACTAGAAGCTGCTAATGATACTGTGGATAAGATCAGGGGAAAGTCTGGGGAAGGATCCTCGGACCGTAAGAGGAAGTTCGAGTCGGGGAATGCCCCAAAGGTTCAGCAAGCGAATAAGAAGGTAGGGAAGGCTTCGGTTGCAAACAAAGATGTGTGTAAGCATTGTCACCGTAGTGGTCACAAAACTGAAAACTGTTGGCGTAGATTGGGTGCGTGTCTGAAATGTGGGAGTACTCAACACCGAATTCTGGATTGTCCTATGAAAAAATGCGCCAGCAAATTCAAATGTTCGAGCAAAGCAGGGTAGACTACAAGCCGTGCAGGAAGTAGAATCAGAATCTCCACCAGAAGGCGGACTGATAGAAGGTATATTATTAGTAAACTCAAGACCCGCATATGTATTATTTGATTCAGGAGCTACACACTCCTTTATTAGTTATGAGTTTGCTAAGTTATTAGAAGTACAACCAGTTCCACTTCACATACAACTTGAGGTTGCAACACCTTTAAGTGAGGGGAGGAAGCTTAAGGAATATTACCTAATAGTCAAATCTTAGTCAAGGACCATAATTTGCCTGGTGATCTAATATGTCTTGAAATGTGGGATTATGATGTGATTCTTGGAGATTTGGCTATCTAAGTATCATGCAAACTTGGATTGTCAATTAAAACAAGTAACCTTTCTAGGAAAGGAAATTACTCCCATACTTTTTGATGAACCTCGCACAAAGAAAATATCTATAATATCAGCAGAGTTAAAGCATGTAAACTAGTACAGAAAGGCTATCAAGGATATTTAGTTTCCATAACTGTGATAAATCAGAACACTTCAGGTTGGAGAATATTCCGTGGTAAGGGAATTCCTGATGTATTCCCGAAGAACTACTTGGTTTACCACCTAGCAGGGAAGTAAATTTCTCAATTGAATTAGTACTGGGAGCTACACCAATTTCGAGAACACCATACAGAATGTCCATGGACGAGTTGAAAGAGTTAAAGAGGCAGTTACTAGAATTGATAGAAAAAGGGTTTGTTAGACCAAGTACTTCACCTTGGGGTGCTCCAGTATTATTTGTGAAGAAAAAAGATGGATCTATGAGATTATGCATAGATTATCGACAGTTGAATCAATTGACTATAAAGAACAAGTACCCACTTCCAAGAATTGATGATCTATTTGATCAACTATCTGGAGCTCATTATTTCTCTAAGATTGATTTAAGATCTGGATACACCAACTAAGAATTCAAGAGCAAGATATCCATAAAACAGCTTTTAGGACACGGTATGGACACTACGAATTTGTGGTAATGCCATTCGGATTGACAAATGCACCTGCTGCATTTATGCGCTTGATGAATGACATGTTCAGATCTTATTTAGATCAATTGTGGTTGTGTTTATAGATGATATATTGATCTACTCTAAGAGTATAGAAGAGCATGAAGAACATTTGTGAATTACTTTACAATTATTACGGGATCACAATTATATGCGAAGTTCAGTAAATGTGAGTTTTGGTTGAAACAAGTAATGTTCCTAGGACATATCATTTCTGAAGAAGGATTATCAGTGGACTCATCAAAAGTAGAAACTATACAGAAATGGGAGCAGCCTAAGAATCTTACGGAAGTACGAAGCTTTTTAGGCATGGCCAGTTACTACCGAGATTTGTCAAGGATTTTTCTAGAATTGCTTCACCACTTACACAGTTAACTAGAAAAGGAACTGCATTGATATGGAATGAAAGTTGTGAACAAGCCTTTCAGCTGTTAAAGGAATGTTTATCCACCGCACCAATTTTAGCCTTGTCGGTAGAAGGAAAAATATTTGAAGTTTATACTGATGCCTCGGGTATGGACTGGGATGTGTATTGATGCAGGAAGGAAGGGTTATTGCTTATGCTTCTAGACAATTAAAGACCCATGAGAAGAACTACCCACCCGTACATGATCTGGAATTAGCCGCAGTAGTTTTTGCTCTTAAACTCTGGAGACACTACTTGTATGACAACCAGTTCATAGTATACTCTGATCATAAGAGTCTCAATATCTGTTTTCACAGAAAGAACTAAATATGAGACAAAGAAGATGGATGGACTATATCAAAGATTATGACATCAAAATAGAATATCATCCAGAGAAAGGCAACACTGTGGCCGATGCACTCAGTAGAAATCCTGTAACCAGGTATGTCAATTGCAAGTAAAGGAATGGAAGTTGTTAGAAGAGTTTTCTACATTGAGTTTAAAGACTGAACTGCAGGAAGCAAGAGTTGTAATTAATAACATGATAGTGCAATCAGATTTGCTAAAGCAAATTAAAGAACAACAGAGCAATGATCCTATTTTGACAGAAACTAGAGAAAAATTGGCTTTCAGATCTGATTTTAATGAAGATGAGCATGGAAATCTTTTCGGGACAGATTATGTGTACCGGATAATCCTGAAATCAAGAAACAAATCTTGGAAGAAGCTCATCGATCACATTATACGATTCATCTAGGAGTTGTCAAGATGTATCAAGATCTGAAAAGCATTTTTAGTGGTGTAACATGAAAAAGGACATTGTGGACTTTGTAGCGAGATGTTTGACCTGTCAGAAGGTTAAAGCCGAACACCAGAAACCGGCAGGAAAGTTAAAACCACTTGAAGTACCAGAATGGAAATGGGATAGTGTCGGTATGGATTTTATTGTCGGACTGCCCAGGACACGAAGTGGATTCGATGTAATATGGGTAGTTATTGAACGACTTACTAAATCAGCTCATTTCTTGGCAATTAAAACAAGATGGTCCGTCAGTGTTCTAGCAGCCTTGTACATGAAAGAAATTGTTCGGTTGCATGGGATTCCAAAAGACATAATTTCTGACAGAGATGCAAGATTTACTTACACTTTTGGAGAGAATTACAAGATGCACTGGGGACTAAGTAAAGTTTAGCACTGCTTTTCATCCTCAAATTGACGGACAGACAGAACGAGTAAATCAGATCATTGAAGATATGTGTCGTGCTTGCATATTGGAGTTTGGAAACGATTGGAATACTCATTTAGCAATAATGGAGTTTGCTTACAATAATAGCTACCAGTCTACTATTCAAATGGCACCATTTGAAGCTTTGTATGGCAGGCAATGTAGATCACCATTGTGTTGGGTAGAATTGATGGAATCACATACTCTTGGACCCGAAATAATTCAGGAAACAACAGAAACTATTAAGTTGGTACGAGATCGGATGAAAGCTGCTCAAGATCGACAAAAAGCTATGCGGATCAAAGAAGAAGGGAGCTGGAATTTCAACCAAGAGAGCATGTGTTCCTTAAAGTATCACCTCGAAGAGGAATCAAAATATTTGGTATTAAGGGAAAATGAGTCCAAGATATATTGGATCGTTTGAAATACTGAAAAGAATTGGGGAAATGACGTACCAACTAGCACTTCCACCACAATTATCCAACGTGCATGATATTTTCCATGTATCAATGTTGAGAAAATATGTGTATGATCCAGAACATATTATTGAATACCAAAATTTGGGTATACAAGAAAATTTGGCATATGAGGAAAGACCAGTGCAAATCCTTGACCGAAAAATCAAGCAACTTCGGAACAAGGAAGTTCCCTTATTGAAGATTCAATGGAGCAGACGAGGACAAGAGGAGGCCACATGGGAACTAGAAGATACCATCAAGACGAGATATCCAGAATTATTTTCAGGTTAGTATAATGATCTTTATGTTATTAATTTGGAGGACCAATTTTTTTTTTAGTAGGGGAGAGTAGTAACGCCCCAGAAATTTTAAATATTAAGAAAATAGAAACAATTTGGTTAAAATATCTTAGGATTGTTATTAAAATATGATAATTAGATGATAGACTTAATTAGTGGTAATGAACATTATCCCAGTGTCGTACCTCGAAGTGCATGCCTCCACAGAGCGATATCGGAAAATGATAACGAATAAAAATCCGAGAACATCATAATTTTCAGAAAAATTGTGGAGAAACCAAATATATAATTATCTGAATTTTTCGACGTACGGATTCCAAGTACAGTCGACGCGACCATTTTTCGGGTGATTTTTCACCTAGTGTAAAATAAAATCTAAAAATTAATTAAAAATCACCATAATTAGTAAAACTATCATAATAGTCTATGGTCAAAATTTCAATGCAATCAGATATGGTTTGGATAGGTTTATTTAAAGAACAAGTGGCTAGTTGAATTATGAGGGAATTACGCAATGGGTTTTTCTGGGAATTTTTAGTGGGTTACGTGGAGGCTTCTGGTGAGGCCAGCACCTAAGTTGGAGATGGTAACACCTCAGTTACCATGTGTAAACTTGAGAAGTGTTGCATGGGCTACGTGTTGGGGTGAAAACCAAGTGAGCTTTCACCATGACACATCAAAGGGTTGATGTGTCGATGCATGAGAACTCTGCTGGCCCTATAAAAGCCTTCCATCTCCATCGTACGCACCTTTCTCCCAGTTTGCTGGTGTGTGTATACTACTTCTGAAGTCCCTCCACTGCCATGCTACTGGTTTGAGTTGTCAACTCTACTTGGAAAGGGCTTCCACGACAGTTCTGGGTTTCATTCTCTGGAAGGATTGCAGTGGAGGCTATCTTGCGTGCAAGTTTGCAATTGTCTTTCTCTAATTTCTGTGGATCTCTAAGTGAAGGAACTCTCATTACTTGTTCAGGTAGGATTCTTCTCTTGATCTTTCTAAGTTCTCCTACTACTTCTCTTTGATCCTCTGGTTAATGGCATGTAAAACTCTATGCATGCTATTCTTCCAGTTTGAAAACTCAGACTATTGTGAAATCTGAGAAGTCATGTTATTGATCATGTTATTTTCAAAGTTTAGAAAATGTCCATGATAAGAAATCATCATTATACCATGTTTTAGTTTATTCTTAAGTTACAAGTAACCACATGTTACTAGCTTTGTCCAAGTTGACTGAATCCAGAGTGTAGATCCATTATATGGATTGGATAGAACTTCGACGGTTTCCTACGTGAAGTTAACTTGATTCGTTGAGAAGTTATAGAACTCTCAAGTGAGTACATTTGATATAATATCAATAGAGAAAGATGAAGAGAAAGGAGTTCTAAGAAAAGTGCTCTTCATTATAACTTTAGAGTTAACTCCTTGCTAAACATTCTTGTAATATTATTTCCATGATATTCCTTTAGTCTTCGGAACATGTTTCAATGAGTATTACATCTGAAATCATACTTGTTTAGGGTCCTAATTATGTTAGGAATGTTAGAGAAACTTTGTAGAACCATTTGAGGTTGAATTGAATGGTTTTCTGAAAATTTACATAGCCCCTGTCGACACACTCTCCCAGACTAGCCATTGATTCCCTGGGAGGAGGCTCTAGTGTCGACACTACTCCAACTAGTGTCGACACACTCTTCAGAACCTGTAAAACATTCCTTCTGGAAGAGGTCTCTAGTGTCGACACTACTGCATCTAGTGTCGACACACTATACAGATCTGCAAACCAGGTCTTTTGGAAAATGTCTCTAGTGTCGACACTACTGAGTCCAGTGTCGACACACTGTCCAGACCTGCTTGATGGGTTCTCTGGGCTGTCTCTAGTGTCGACCTGCCCTGGTCTAGTGTCGACACTAGAGGATCTTTTCTTCACATTTCTGCCTTTGCTCTGAGCTATTGTGTCGACACCAGTGATGATTGTGTGGACAGCAGACCCAGCCTGTCGACAAATCTTGACAGAGCCATGTTTACAGCATCTTTTTGACTCCGTTCTTCGTTGTAAATCCTATCCAATTGTTCTACTTGTTAGTCTACTTTTATCATATGAATTTTACTACCAAAACACCTACTTAAATCAGTCAAGTTATGTAAGACCCTTGATTTTCATCTTGTTTGTTTTAAGTATATGTATATGCGTATAAGTGTATACTATTGATGTATAGATTATTGTGTATAAGTATTTATTTATATAAATTGTATGAATTAGTATTATTGAAATGTACATATTGTATTCAAATATATATATATACATATATATATAATATATATATATGTGTGTGTGTGTGTGTGTGTGTGTGTGTAGTGTTATAAATTCTACATAATTAAGTGAATTTTGTCGGCCAGTCGGCGTCAACATCGGCTGACGCTGACCAGCGGTAGGCGGCAATATCGATGGACGCCCATTTTGGATAGGCGACCATAGATATGGACGCCAATATCCCAGACCTGTTATGTTTCCAGATCCGGAAACGCCTCCGAAAATTTAGCCTCTTGTTTTGGAAACCCTTCCCAACGGCTCTGAGACTTACCCCTTTAGCATATCCGACCCCCACCCTTTATAATACCCAGTTTTCGGCCAGATCCATCCCTTTTGACTCTTGGGTCAAAAACCTAGCTCTTCTATGCAAAAACCCTAACTTGAACCTGAGAGATCTGACTTCGGGAGGCTTCATCTGGCGATCTGCATCGACTGGTGTCAACCTTGAACATCCGGAACGACTCCCCACGCTGGTGTGCTGTGAAGATCAACAAAGATCCGAAGAAGGAGGGATTTGAAGACTCTTTGGCACAGGCCGAGGAGGGCTTCTCCGGCTTGAATCGTCGTTTGTAGATTTTACAGGAGGCAAGTACCCCACTCACATCAACCCTACATGTGTCTAGTATGTCCCAGGAATTTTTCAGATTTTTCTCGTGTCCTGGAACCCCCCTTTCAAGTGATTTGTTGGCTTTCAGGCTGTGTTTGTGCAGACAGGATATTAACCGCAAGATCCCTTGCCGCAAATATCATGTGTTGGCGGCATCATATAATGCCGTTAACCTATAGACGGCTACCTCATGCCGTCGAGTTCTTCAGACTGCAACAGTGTGCAAGTCTGTCCTTATATAAATTAATTTTTGAGTTTTTCCGCATGAGGATATACAGTAAAATTTCATATAATATGTAAATATATATGTTTCGGTGTACTGTGAGTTATTGTGCATTTTTGAATTTTCACTAATTATTAGAATTCTTTGAATGTGCTACCAACAAAATTTTAATCTTGGAAAATGTCGTTTATGAAATATGTATAGAATTTAATTGCCATGAAATTTTTGTACATTGTTTATGAGATCTGATGCATGATATAAAAATTTGAGTAAATTATAATATCTGTATAGTTTATTTAATTTTCTGAACCGAAAAATAGTTAATATGTCTACTCAATGTAAAAAAGTTAAGAATTCATGCGAAACTAGTTAAATTCCTATAATTTGTGATAAAATTTGTACTATCAGTATTCATGTATGTAATAAATTGTGAATCCGAATAATGAAAATTTATGTCAGTTTGGCTATTTTTACAGTTGATAACATCACTGTTAGAATTTTCAGAAAATATATGTAATTCAGAAAAATATAAATTTTGGTATGCATGATGATTAAACTATGATGAATTTATGGTTAAATTTTTGTACTGAACAGATGACAATATCTATATAAAATTGTTTTATGTTAGATATTAATAATTAATACATGCTAATATGATTAATGTTTAATTCTGCAAAAATTTCAGCATGATTAGAATTGTTGTAAAAAAATTTGATTAATACTGAAAACAGTAGTACCATGCTAGGTAATACTGAAGAATGTAAATGTGCGAACATGATATGAATGCGTAAATATTTTGTATTTAGAAATGTGTTGAAATTGAGAAAATGTATTAATGTGTCAATGGGTGACACTGCTACCTTAGAGGGCTGTGGAACTGTACTGTGGTAAAGTCCCCACGGGAAAGTTCAAACTGTGTGATGTCCCATGGGCATTGGGATTAAATCTTGGAGGCGAACAAGTATCGCTGGTTAGGGTGGAGAGTGCTTCTCCCGGTTCTGCACAGCAACTAAGATTAATCACTTGAATGCCTAGGTGATTGATATGTGATGTGATTAGTGTGTGTCCTTCTAAAGTGGTTTGGGCTATGTGTCACGGCATTAAGGAAAAGTGAAAATGTGTTTAAGTGAAAGAAAATGTGTAATTGTGAACCTGTGTAAGTGAATATGTGTTCATGAAATTCTTATGAAAGTATGCAAAAATGATAAGTTTCTTGTGAATGTGATATGATAGTAGTAAAACAGCGAGCTTTTCACTAATATAAATGTGTTAACTATGTGCAAAATTGTCTTAGAATTCATGTTAATTAGTTGTTATGAAATATGTAAATTTATGTGTAAAATGATCAACATGTGGCCTATAAATGTTTGAATGAATCAGTTTATCATAGTGAAAAGTGTAGAAAGCATGTGATAGGATTAGTTATTGTGTATAAAACTAAATCCCATGTGTAAAATGTGTAGAAATCATGAATATGCTTCTATTTGAAAAATTGTCACTTCCATGCATTATGTGTAAATGATATAGTATAAGGATATAGAGATTACTTGATGCATGTATGTTTAGTGTGCTTGGTGTTACTTGTTGAGTTCTTTTGAACTCATTTTTGCTTCGGTGTACAGGTGCAGACGTTTCTACTTCTTCCAAGGAGATCGTTAGGAGCGACTCGGAGCGAGAGTAGGAGAGATTGTTGTGGAGTTAGCATTGTACTTTCCATTACTTCATAGTATGTAATAAAGACTCTGCGTAGTCTCATGTGGACAATGTATTTATTTTATTTCAGTTATGAACAGTTAGCTCTCTTTTCTACTATACGGACTGTGAATAGAATGTGGATGATGGAATAAGACTTCTTTTCAGTTCTTTAAATTCCGCTGTCATGAGATATATTATATTTGTGTATGTTTCAGCCTATTGTACTAGTGTTGGGTAATGTCCCACTGTAGCGATGCTTTCTATATCGACGTGGGTTGGTGGAACTGTACCGATATAAAGAGGTCGTTACAAGTTATCTTCCTTGTTACCTTGAGTTATTTCTACATGTTCCGAACAGAATTGTCCTCTTGAGATTGTCAATTTCTGAAATCAATGACGGAATCGAGTTCCTGGATGCTTGTGTACAAACCTTGAGTAACTATGAGTAAAACCTTTGTATTTCCTTGGTTCATTACAAGGGTAAAAGTGTGGTGATGACAAATTGAGAGTCTTGGACTCAATCTAAGAATTATGCCTAGCAAATAAGGGCTGGTCCAGTCCTGGGAGGAGCACCCATATTCGTTTAAGTGGTCGCGCGGAACGATAAAGGATGAGTGGATGTTTGGCATAGCATCATTAAGTGTTTGATTGGTCATCATATCATCGTATTGTGTGTTTATATGTGTTCAACACAGATCGTGAGTGTTGCTATGAATTCCTGAATCTTGAGTTCATTGTCCAATAACTCTGCTATCTAGTGTCATAAAGCAATCTCAGTTTGGCATGCAAAAGCAAGATTACATGTATAACTCCTTGGCACATACTTTGTGTATCTTGATCCTTTGATTATAAGATTTGAATCCTACTGAGCTAGTTAGCTCACAGAATTCTACTTTTCAGGTAATCCAGATGGATCAAATGAATAAGGGGGAAGAGTGCTGAGTGAAACACCTAACAGCAAGGAACCATCTATGTTACTTTTTGTAATATTGTGAATAGCCAGTGTGATGTAATAATTTTCTTTTGACTAATTCCTCATGAGAACAGCAAAGAGGAAATCTATGTAATATGTACTTTTGAGGCTATCTAAGGAATGAATGATATAGTTTCTTTTCCGTGTTATATTCTGTCATTTTCGATAAATAGAACTTTATTAGGACGTGACAAAGCCATTTTAAGTGGTTCAAAAACTAAGAGACCTACTCATCCTTCCATCTCCCTGAGCATACATACTCTTCGAGCTAAATTCTGTAGGTCTGGAGTGGGGGGTAGGTGGAGAGGTGAAATCTTGACCCTCAATAGGCCTAATATATATGTGAAAGCCTAGTTACTAAATGGGAGCCCGCCTACCAGAGCCCAGTTATCAAATAGAGGTATGAAGTGCCATGAGCACCTGATTTGCCACCCTAAGGAGGGCCCCCTATCTTGATGTCGACGCTGATGATCAGATTTTCTCCTTGTAATTTAAATGAATTACATATCTATTTTGGTGATTAACAAAACTAAGACAATGTGCATTTCTAACATATTTTCTATGAGATTTAAGCACAGGAAGCAATCAAGGAAATACAGGCAAAATCAGTGAGTATTTATCACCCTGTAGCATTTACAGTTCAAAGCATAAAATTTTCTAAGTACACATCGACTTTCTAGATGTTATAATGATTTCCTTAGAATCCTAACGATTTCCTCATCACATCGATTTTTGGTTCTATAACGATTTCATAAGTCATCGTTATTCTATTGAAGTCTATTTTATAATGATTCACTAAGTAATCGCAACGATTTACCTCTCATAACGATTCGCTAAGAGATCGCAACGATTTACCTCTCATAACGATTCGCTAAGAGATCGCAATGATTTGTCTCTCATAATGATTCGCTAAGAGATCACAACGATTTGCCTCATAATGATTCGCTAAGAGATCGCAACGATTTGCTCTCAGAACGATTCGATAAGTGTGCACATCGATTCCGAGCTCATAACGATTTGATTATCGCAATGATATCTTAAGTGAGAAACAACGATTTGCTCTCACAACGACTTCGGTTTCACAACGACTCCGGTTTCACAACGACTCATTAAGTCTCATAACGATTCGATAAGTTACACAACGACTTAGTCACTGTAACGATTCATTATGTTACATAACGACTTGGTCGCCGTAATGATTTGATACATTAAACAACGAATCGTTCACTATACCAACTCGATAAGTAAAACAACGATTTGCTCATAACGATTTGGTTATAACGGCTTGTCCATAACGATTTGCTGATAGTATCATAACGATTTGTCTCTACAATGATTCAGTTATTAATGCATAACGATTTGTGTGTACATCGACTTGTTTATGAATGTATAACGATTCACATGAACAACGACTCATCCACATCGGTTTCATAAGCTATGCTCATATCGATTTCATGGTCTATATCGACTTGATATTCAAACCTATTCTCAGATAGTTTGAAAAGTCAAAGTCTTCCCTCGCTTTTCTCTCACATCCATGCATTATTATGACTGAACATATCACTGCACTGCATGCAAATGATATCTTCTATTTCCATGCTTATACTGTAAACATCTTTTTAGAAGAACATAATGGAATTTCCATTTCGGTACAAAACCTTTCTTAACCTTGACTGACACCGAGAGACATTATAGCTGTCTATCGTTTAAGCTTTAATGCATACAGATCTCTGACAACTTATTCTTATACAACGTTGGACACAATAGAAGCCGAAGGATATCAAAGAGGATTCTCTGCGACGACCCTCCTTATACCGGTATGATTATACCAATCCACGTCGGTATAGTGAGTCCCGTCACAGTGGGACCTTTACCCAACACTAGTACACATGGCTGAGATGCTCATAAATATAAATATAGAGTAGCGGAAGTAAAAGAACTACTTGTCATTTCATTTCATCATCCACATTTAATATACATGGCTCGAATAACAATTTAAAGATAACTAAAGTCCACATAAATGCAGTGCTAAAATTAAAGTACATAGTTTGTCCATAACTACATAAAAGTTCATTACAATGTCTCATTACATACTATGAAAGCAAAAGTCACAACGTCGACTCCACCAAGCTACTCTCCACGCTCAGAGTCACTCTCCATTGTCTCCTCCAAAGGTGTCGGGTCACCAACTAAACCTGTACGCCGAAGCAAAGAGTGAGTCTAAAAGACTCAGCAAAACTCCATACACATCATTCATGCATACATCACAGTAGGTTTTACATTCCAATTCACAAAGCAAAACATATAGCATGCTTGAACATTGATAAGAGACTACCTATCATGGTATTTCTACAAAATTTAAAACATATGGTACATGATTTAAGACATTCCAAAATAAATATCCTATCACATGCTTACTACTCATTTAATCACATTAAGCTACAACATGATAGCAACTAACATGAGATTCTCACATGCATAAAAGGAAACATCCATATCATGGTTTCTACACATTCTTACACATGCACACTATCATTTCATACTCTTTAAGGTTGCTGTTTTGACATGGATTTAGCAATTCACATCCCTTCGCATGAGAGCTACATTCCCGATTATACTACAATATGATAACAATTTAACATAGATTTGTTCACACATAATTGAGACATACTCCTATCATGGATTCTACACATTTTTACACCTATAAAACATCATCATAAACACATTAGGTTGCTGTTATAACATTATTTCACATTAACATATCATGGATCACAATTTCACAATCTAACACATTGGTTTCACATGTTTACACAATTACTCATTCACATAGTTCTATTTTTACACATTGCACATTTACACATATTCACACTACACATTTACACATATTCACATTCACATTCCACATATTCACATTCACATTTCACAATTTAGTGCCGTGACACATACTCCAAACCACCATTAGAAGGACACATCACATACACATAACACATAGACGCCACCTAGGCAATACAGTGACGACTCTTGGACTGCGCAGACCAGGAGAACAAGTCTCCACCCTAAACAGTGATACTTGTCCACCTCCAGGATTTCATCCTAATGCCCTTAGGATCTTAACACATTGAACCTTCCCATGGGGACTTTTCCATGGTACGGTTCCACGGCCCTCTATGGAAGTAGTGTCACACATGGCACATTCTTACACATTACACATTCCGATTTTAACACACATATTACACATGTCTTTACATTCTCCCACTTATACACATGACTCTATTTTCCTATTCATGATACTACTGTTGACAGAAATCAAACATTCAGTACCTTACACTAATCAGGTTGAAACATATATAATCAACCATATTCATATTAGCATGCGTTGAACACTCGTTTTCACATGGAAATTTCATAGAGCACTCTATAGTTATCCAAATAACATGAAATTTTAACCACACACTATTTGCAGGTTCATGACCTCACATGCAAATTTCCAGATTTTTCTGAGTTATCATATATTTACAGAAATTAGAACATTCAGTCTCATGCTATTCATAATTCAATTTAATATGGATCATAACATGAATATCAGATTTGACAGTTCACAGCCCTGAACCCGACATACACATTGTCACAGGAATTTCTCTCGGATTTATTGCACAACACACAATTTACTGTAAATTTTATAAAGCCTACACATGTTTTCTATTTCCAAAACAGAAATTGCAATAACTCACCTGAGCATGGAAAATTTCCCAAAATTTCAGAACATAGACTGAAATACCTACTCATGTCTAACAAAATTATGGCATTCAAGCTCCTTATGAATTACGCAACAGTAACTAACATGATCAAGGTCTTATCATACATGCATTTTCATAAATAAAACCATTCATGCCATTTACAGAAATTCATAAGAGTCTCACCACACATTCCACCATTCATATTACATAACATATACGTTTACAATATATCCTCATGCAAAATCTTTCAAAAATTATTCATATAGAAGGAAGAACAACTCACTGTTCTGTCCTGAAGAACTTAACGACATAGTTTGGCCGTTAAAGGAGCTTAACCATAACATCGTTGGCTGCTAATCGAAGAGCTTGGCAGCAAGGGATCTTGCCGTCAAGTTTAGGTCTGTGCAAAAATACAGACCCGAGCTCCAAATACAAGAAGAATGGGGGAATCCAGGACACGATAAAATCTCATAAAAATAATAAAACCCTACTAGACACCTACATGGACGAAGTGGATGGGTTACTTGCCTCTTAATAAATCTCCAAAGGGATCAAAGGTGTCGTTGAAGCTCTCCTGGGCAGTCCCAAGAAGCCTCCAAAAGTGCTCTCCTCCGGGTTCTGTGGTGTTGTAGCTTTCAGTCTGTGGTCGGGGAAGCCTCCTCCTATGTCCAAGCTAGCTTCTAGTTGCTGTAGATCGCCGGATGAAGCTCCAAACCGCCGGATCAAAGCATGTAAAGTCCAGCTCTCCACCAGTTCGAGCTAGGGTTTTCTCTCCTCTTGCAAAAGGCCAAGAGAAGTCCTTGCAGGTTGCAAAGGGTTTAGTTATAGGAGAATGGGTTGGGACATCACGTAGGGTGATGTGAAGGCCTGGTAGCCGTTGGGGACATCTCCCCAATGGCTGGGCTTGCTTGCCCCCGAGATTCCGGGGTCTGCAGCACATGCAAGTCAGAGATATTAACGTCCACATCCATGGCCGTTTATTTAAGTATTAACGTCCAACGATATGGACGTTGACTATCATGGACGTCCACCATGTTGACGCCAATTGGCCCTTCGGCCAGAACTTAAAAACATGCAAAAACCATGCGTACGATGTATATATATATATATATATATATATATATATATATGCAATATATGTGGTATAGTATACACACCATCACACATGCAAACATACAATATTTATAACCTATTTACACACATGCACACATAAGTATCACTAACTAATACGTACGTAGATATATATATACATACATGCACACACAAGCATGAATTATCCACACATGAAATAAAGCAACAAAATTCGAGGGCCTTACATTCTCTCTCTTTGCGTGCATGGAAAGCTAACGACCGTGACTGAAAGCTCTACAGTACCATGCAGTCCAACGCAAATAAAAGCTTAGAGATAACAGACACTTCAACATTAAATTTTCAAATGAAAGACATATATAGAAGACTGAAGCTCCAGAAACAAGCAAGAACTCTTATGACAATCTTTTAGAAGCTTTCTGTGAGCATCTGAAAGAGCGTAGCTTCACTCCTTTGCTTGTCTAGCTCTTAGCTCTTAGCTCTTAGCTCTCTGCATTTATTATGTTAGCCTTGAGAGCTTCTGTGTACTGAGAGTGTTCCCCATCGTAAAACTTTCCTTTTTAGTCATTACTTCATATCGAGCAATGGTCTTTAAGCTTGATCTAGGGGCATATCATCCCTTGAATACATTCCTGTGTTCTTTCCCTTCGTGTAGAAGGAAGACCTGGTGGTTTCCAGGGTGTTTGTTTCCCTTCGTGTAGAAGGAAGACCTGGTGGGATCCAGGGTGTTGTAATTCCTCTTCGAGTTGTGAAGAGAAGACCAGCTGCGGCTGGGTGTGTAAGTGTCCTTGAGGGGGACTGTACCCTTGGGTAGTGAAATCCTGAGGTATTGCTCAGGGACTGGACGTAGGACTCTTGTGGAGAGGAGATCCGAACCAGGACAAATCCTTATGTAGTGTGATTGCTTTGTGTATGTTTGTTGTTAACTCTCACTAACTCTAACATATATTGAAGTGTGTTCCGTGTGATTATTTTTGTGGACAGGTTTTAAAGTGATCAAAATTTTAATATACCATTCACCCCCCCTCTGGGTTAGTTAGCTGGGCAACAGACGTTAGGGGGATAGCCTAGAGTTATTTCATAGCTCCTGAGAATTGTCTCGGTATGTGTTAAGACACGAAGTTAACTCGGCCCCACATTCCACACTTTATCCCGATGGACCTTAACGCTGCAGACCTTATCTCGATAGCTTATATTTTGGAGGGTACTTAACCTTGTAGGTCCTTGACACAATGAAGTCTTAGCTTTGGTGGAAGTGAAATGATAGAAAATCTTACCTAATATGCTAGTTAGAGGATCCCACATGAGCACGATCACCCGAGGGATGGTAAAGTCTTAAAAAAGATAATGATGTGTTGTCCATGGTTGGTACGATTACCATCTATGATCCGCGCAGCGAACATAAAAGCCAATGACGACCACTATCTTATAGTTACACTAGCGACCCTAGCCATAACTACAACCACATCGTATAGGACTGTTGGAGAGGCTCAACCACCACTATAAATCTCAGAGAAAATCCATCAACTAGAGGTATGCAAGATTTCACACTCATCTTATCGTGGGGAGTGATCTTGAATCATTCACCCTCCTTGCTCTAGCACTTGCTTAGTTTTAATTAGGCTCGAAGGATTTTCTTTGGATCTCAATTCGAGGTTCCTCTTATCCTTCTTTTCCTTTTGTAGATCTTCCTCCTGACAGTTAGGATTGCGACTCCGTTCCTCAAATCCCTAGACCATGCAATAATCAGACTCACATATTTAGCCTCTCAAGATATGAAGAGATTAACTTAGATCTTTTTCATATTTAGTTAAAGGTTGGTTAAGGTTAAAGGGGAAATTTTAAGTGAAGAATGGGTGATTACGATATGGGCACTTTTATAAAGATATAGAAGTAGACGAGAGTATTTTTAAACTGGTGGAGGATATTTTTGCAAATTCTCTAAAAGTAAACGGCCGCCGCTGAGGTTCGGGTACCCCGCGGGGCAACATACTGTGGATCTTCCGTTGGGCAGGCCCACTTACCGCTCCACTCAGGGTCTTCCCTTCTCATTCGTTGGGCTGGGTAAGCGGGAAGCGGGCTACGGGCGGCGAAAACGACGTGCCGCCGAGGGGGATGGGAGAAACCCGCTATCGTGTTCCAGCATCCACGTCATCACCCTGCGGCGCCAGAAACCCTCACACACATGCTAGATCCGCGGTGCCCCAAGGGGTAAATCCAAGCACCCCCGGCTTGGCTGTCAACACGTGGCGTACAGCTGTAATGCCCCCGCTTGGTCAGATTCGTAGTTTGACCCCCGAAATGGGGTACTCTTGGAACGACATTGCCCGAATTGTTTTAGTTGGTGGGGGGTTGGGTGTTCGACTCCACCGCGAGCGGGATCGGTGGCGGGGAGAGGAGGGGCCGAGGAGGGAGAGGAGAAGAAGAAGAAGAAGGAGGGAGGAGGAGAGGAGGAGAAGGAGAAGAAGGGGAAGAAGACGCAGCAGCAGCGTCAGCGTTGGCGGCGGCTGTTCGGGGTACGAGGAGGAGGAGGAATTTGGCAGGGAGAATTTTCAGAAAGGTGAGTCTTCTCTTATTGGGTAAGTTGGTTCATCTATCTACCTGCATTGCTCGAAGGTGTAATTTAATGGGTGTGAGAAAATTAAGGCAGCTATGCATCCTTCGCAGTTGAACGAACACTCCCTCGTCTGGGTTTGCGTCGCTCTCCTCCATCTTTTCATCCTTCTCTTCTTCTTCTTCTTCTTCTTCTCTCTCTCTCTCTCTCCAAAACCTTAGCACTTTCTCACACCTCGCTGCTTCCAGTAGCTCGAACCCCGTTTCAATTCTCTGCTGGGTCGACGCTCTTGGGTATGCCTTGTTCTTTTCCTGAAGTTTGCGTTCTTCCCCTTTTGACTGCTCGATTGGATGTTTGCGGTGGCGGCTTACTAGGCGCCAAATAGTTGAGATGCTTGCCTTGTTGTTTGCCTCTGCACTGGGAAAAGTGTAAATCTTGTGCTTCACTGTGTATGGCATCAGACCATGGCATTGGCTGAGTTTGGGGTGTGGGGGACTTTGGGCTTGATTTGCCTCGTGGTTTCGTTGAGCGTAGTGTGAGATCTGTACAACATTTAACCTTTTTTGACTGAATAATTTATTTTTGTATGTGGAATTTCGGCCGCTAAAATGTTGTAAATTCAGAATTAGATGGAGAGGAACATGCTACAGTCTCCACCTGACTGACGAAACGCAGCTCCACTTGGTTCTAGGGAACTTAAGCACGCAACTGGCCTGATTTTGAGAAGCATTAACAATTTATATAATATGGTCATATGACTATATCGATCCCTCTTACATATTCCTAAACGGAGTATGTGAGCAAGTGATATTTAAGAAGTTTCTACTATGACCAAGCGCCCTGTGCCTCCACCTGTCTCAGCGCTTGGTGAATCTTTTTTCTTTTTCCTTTTTTTTTTCTGAAAGATTTTATTTTTTTTCACCGCAGTGTGTTGCTGTGTCAAATATAAGGCTAGTTTAGAGCCCGCAAATGTATCCATGGTTGATAGGTGTGGGCAAAAATATCCTCTTCTTGAGGGTAGCCATGGAAACAATCTTCTGATGTCCCTTTTATTCCTTTCTTTCCCCTTGGCCCAAGCTGTGACAAAGACTAGAAGGATGAGTTGGATTTTCAGAAAATCAAAGCTGAAAACGTAAGTTAAATAACCAGAAATGAGGACATCAACTAATCACAATAAGGGTGATGGGAGAGGAGGAATAGTGGCACAAGACCACCATAATTTTTTAAAATTAATTTGGCCAATCCCTGGCCTAAGTTCAACACCATGCTTATCTCTGGTATATTCCCCATTACTTGAATTAAATCTTGATTGCACACACTAGTAGGTGCAATGCATATCTAACCAAATCCAAGTGCTTAGACTACCATGCATTTGAGAATCCTTCGACAGGTCCACTTTCAAGGTGAAGAAATCAATGGTGAATAAAACAAGAAACACAATGAAGTTCAATCTCTTGAAAGAAACAAATGAAGCAAGTTCGTGCTACAGCCTACAAGTCCCTATTGCTTGAATATGTACCTGACTAGGTGTAGAAGCTCAAGGACCCGACTCTTTAGTAGAAAGTTACATGTGTCTAGGTTTTTTTTTGGATTTTGGGGCTATGTGTCAAAATCGATTGAGGAGCTTGTCTAGGCGATGAGACAAGGCCCTCGCTTCATCTGATTTTGTCTCAACGAGCCTAGGTGTAACGACCCAAGATCTGAGATATCAGATACTTACTAGTATACTCGAATTCTGAATTGCTACTCACGAGCCGAAACTTGGAAGGGTTAAGGAAAGATGTTTGAGGAAGCAGTATAAGAGAACTGTACTACAACAAGTGAACACAACTCAACTATTTATATATATCATGGTTTGCTAGAGCGGCGATTCGGACCGAATCGGGTTCACCCTGATTCGATCCGATTCGCATGGAATCGGAGCGAATCGGTCTGATTCGCATGGAATCGGAGCGAATTGGTCCGATTCGCATAGGATTATTATATATGTATTTAATATAACACATATAATATATGTATATATATAGATATGTGTATATTACCCATAGGAAACACAGTTTCTTCTTCATACTTATTTATAGTTTCATTTACTTAAGATATTACATGTAAATAAGGAAGCACCCCCCATTTGAATCTAATAAAAATATCAAAAAAATCATATCTCTTACCAATAAAAAGTCAACTCTCCCATCGAAGAAGAAAATCGCGATTTCGATGATTTTAGCGAAATGCTAACTTTCTAATCTCTCGTAATTTAGCCTATCTAAAAATTTGATAATTCAAATAAACCACATGGAACACTAAAAATCTAAAGTCCGGTAAAAAAAGTCAAACGTGCATGTGACTTCTCCAAGGGAGTCACTCTCCTACTGACAACACTTAGGTACTTGAGACCTCTTATGAGTCACTCTCCTACTGACAACAGTTCTTCCAATTCCAAATGATGGTTGTTCCAAATAATGATTGGGTTCTCATAGACCTAGGAAGGAGAAGCAAGGATGACAATTTCGATTTTGGACTCGGCCAAAATGGAAACTGGAAAGCTAGGTCCGAAATGAAAACGGTTTCAATTTTGGTCGAAACCGGCTGAAACCTATCTCAAGCAATTAAAAATTTAGGAAAAATCTGGAAAATCCTAAAAAATCATAAAAATTCATTAGACATGTATTTGAGAGTGAGTAAATTGGATTTAGTGCTAGAAATATGTATTGGTATGCTAAACTAATATTAGCTACATATTAAACATGGAGTAGGTTCAAGTAGTATAATAAACATTACAAACACAGTAAATGTTATGGAAATTAAATGATCTCCACCCAAATAATGATACACTAAGATGGATATTAGCCAGAAGAACGTTCTCCCTTATCGTATAACTGTTGCCGTTGATACCCATAAAAAAGATGCATATATTTTGCATATTCACTGTACCTAAACAATAATGCATACAAGTCGTGCATGCCTCTTTAGATCCCCCTTGGTGTATAAGGTTGTTGGCTTGATTGGAATCCAGAATTAGCATGAGAAGTAGAACTTTCAGGATTAGAAGAGGATGTTGATCCATCATAACTGCTACTAGCTGGAAGTGGTTCAAATTGAAATTTTGGTTGATAACCCCACTCGTACATGTCTGCCTCATGTTGGCCATCTCCATAGGGACCATAACTTGAGTGATGTGCATAGTGCCTCTGTGAATTATGTCGCCTCTGTGAATTATGTCCTTAGTATGACTCTATCCTCTGCTCGTGTCAACATCGAAGGAGATAGTAGCTGCATACATGCCATCACCAGTAGCACCTGCAGCTGCAGAAGTATAAGAAATTAATCGCCTTCTAGCCTTTGGCTCCATTTTCTTTTCTTTTGGTGTGTCTATCTCGTGCATCTTCGTATGGAATCCTTTTCCTCGTGACGTTCCTCTCACATAAATTTGCTTCATCTTCTCAACTGTCGGGTCATCTTGAGTAGCAGCACTAGTCCTCTCAGTCATGTCATACACTTATGTACTTCTTCTTAAAAATGGAGATGGCTTGACCATTTTAGAAGTGACTGGCTTGCTATCTGATTCTAAATATCGTGCTAGCTCAAACTCAGGCTACTACTCATTATCATCAACAAGTAGAGGCTGCTTTCCCTCTCTTTAGTGCTATTATGTCACTTTAGGTCTCTTTATTGGGTGCTTGAATTCTGGATCTCTTGACTCATCTTCATCTAATATACCTTTTGCCCATGTTCTGTTAGCATGATAAAAATGGGCTCACCAACCTGCTCTCATACCTCAACCCAAGATTACAAGGGATCGTCATCATTAAATTATTCATCTGCATCAATTTGGTCAGCTGCATCGTCTGCAATGCATTTGTTGCTTAATTGCTGCATCAACCTTATGTTCTTTATTCGCAGTCTTATGTTGTAGTGGCAGTAAACCAATTTCTCTAGCCGTTCAACCTTTAGCTGATTGTGAACCTTTGAGTGTATAAGGTTGAATGTGCTCCAATTCCTTTCACATCAGCTTGCAAGCCAATGCATTACTGCCTATATCTCTATTATTGACCATTATCCACCACTCAACTAGTCCACCAACCAAAAATAAATAAATGCAACATGTCAGTTAAGATCAATTCTTCATGATGTACTAATACAAGTTTTTTGCATATTAGTCCTTAAAAACTTAGCTAATTTAAAAACTTTACTAGTTATAGATTAGTCCCTCGAATCTAACTATTGTCATATTAGTCCTTAAAACGTCTAAATCTTGCATATTAATCCTTAAACCTTGCAGAAAAGTCCCTCTGGTAGGGACTAATATGTAAGATTTAAGATTTTGAGGGAATAATATGATAACGACAGACTAATCTGCAATTAGTTAAGTTTATAGGGACTAATATGCAAAAAACCCTACAAATTGACACCAATATTTTAAGTAAATTCTTTTCTTCGTATTGCTAAAATCCAAAAGACCAATTTGTAGCTTGGCCTCAAGCCTCTTTTCTGATGTCCTCGATAAACGACCAATGACTTTTAAGGTGCCTTGGAGCACCTCACCATCAATGCTTGCATTGACATCGTATATAAGTTGGGGATTGAGAAAATAACCTGCATTTGTGTATAATTAAGTAAATGTAAGATGTCAATTAACTTAGAAGACTGTGTACTTTATATCAGTACAATTAATCACTCACTAACTGCATACAAATCATGGTGTAATGTGTTCTCCCATATGTGGTCAATAATTTTCCACCACCTCTGATAGTCTTTGGGAAGGGATTTCTACAGCTCTAACATGGCACGGTCCATGACTTCGTACAAGTATCTCATATCATTCTTGTCAGCGCTATCCACCATTCTTAGGACCTTGACAAGGGGTGTGGCTACTTTCATGTGACAATAGACCCTGTTCTAGAATTTCTTATCATCCCTAATATGACAGCATTCTAAGTAATCCATTTGAGCTTCAACATTGGATTTGTCTATGTACTCCCTCGAAGAAGGGTGGTACATGAAAGATTTCAGTTCATTCTTGTATTTGTGCAAGGACTCTAAGAAATGAAATTCAAAGCAAATCTTATTGCCCTGGAACGATGATATCTTAGCCCCTACTTGTAAGCTCTTAAATATGTTCAAGATCTTAAGATGACCATATATGTACCGAGTGACTTACTGTGCCATATCAATTGTCTTCTTTACATTTTTTTCCCTTCCCAATGTCTACGAGTATCAAGTCCAAATGTGCTGCACATGGGAGCCAATATAAATGCTTGTGCTTCTGCATCAACTTCTTCCATGCAACCTTGTAATTGGCTTTATTATCCGTGATAACTTGTACAACATGTTCCTCTCTAATTTTAGCTACCATCTCATCTATAAAATAAAACAAATAATTGCATTCTTTTCATAGTTTAAACTTTAAAGCATCAACAAATTTCACAAACACTGTACCTTTATTGCAATAAACTAGGAAGTTGATCATGGACTTTTTCATGATACCAGTCCAACTATTGCACATAATGGTGCATCCTTTCTCTATCCAGATATGCTTGAAGTTTTCAACCCATTGATGGAGCTCCTCAACCTTGACGTGTTAGGGCCTTGAAGCCACACTCATATATGTCTTGACGTGATGGTGCTTTGAAGCTAGATCGAACATCTGCTATGGCATCAAACATAAGTTGGAGATATTCTGATTCAGTTGCATACGGTCGGATGCACACCTGCATGAGAAACCATTTGTAAATATTCTTGATTGCATAGCTTATAGATTCAACTGATTTCTTTACCCCTCTTAATGCTTACTTGATTTTTGGTTGTGTAACACTTTGCCTTCTGAGCACATAGTTGTCCATGGGGCCTACTCTCTGTGGGGCTGTGCTGGACTCATGCCCTGATCCAATTCTTTATAGGTGCTTTTCCCCTCATTTGAGCCATAAACGTTCTACTACTTCAGTCAGCTCTGTATCTGAATCTTCAGAGTCAAGCTCACCATCATCATCCCTTCTTGCCCTTGTACTTAATTTGCCTGAAATCTCCTCACTAATTCAACCTCATCTTCAGCCTTGCGTTACATCCTTTCTTTCTTGCCTAGAAGGCACTAGCATATTTCCTCTCTCATCTTTCGGAGAGCTATGTCGCACTACTTGACCTCTCCTCTTACCCCTGTCAAATACTGTTTTCCTCCGGTAGTTCCGCCATGTATCTCCTTATCACAATAATTACATTTCACTTTCCTTCTTCCAGAATCAACTAAGATAAGGTGGGCCCACCCCAAATTGTCCTGCCCTTGACCTTGTTCATCACTACCTCTAGTCATGATCTTTACATTAAGATGGTCAAAAAACAAATGATTGTAAGCACAGTGAAAAGATGCAACGAAGCTTAATGGAGCTTTAAATTACGATGAATTGAGGTGATTATACAAAAGCTCCAACTTTAACCTTTATTTAGGGTTACATTTGGGGATTCTGACTAATTACCCTTCATTAAATGCAATGAGCTGCATACTCTATTCCCAAAGCATTCAATGAAGCATCATAAGCTTCATTTGATGCTAAACTGACCTAATTACCCTAATAGGTCTTAATTTGTGGGTGTATCCTAATTACATGGTGTTTAATGCAATTAGCAGCATGCTCCCACCCTAAAGCATTCAATGAAGCTTAATTAAGTTTCAATTGACGCTAAACTGCCTAATTAGACAAAGTCCCAAATTTTAATCACTAATTAGGTCCTAAGTTGGGGATTTACCTTAGTTACTTGGTGTCTCACCTTAAAGAATTTAATGAAGCTTAATTAAGCCTCAATTGCTGCTAGCTTACCTAGTTAGACAAAAGTCCTAAATTTAAATCCTTAATTAGGTTCTAATTTGGGGATTTATGCTAATTAACATATGAAGATGTATAACTAGTATATAGTCTTACCTATTGCATGCAAATCTACCAAAGAAAAGAAAGAAAAACTAAATACTTACAAGATCTCCACCTCCTTAAACCCATAAGCACCTCAAATCTTAGATCTGAGGGGCGTCCGGATGAAGGGAGTTCGCATCCTGTTTCGGCCATATCGAGCCGAAATAGGGCGAAATCGGCTTGATTTCATCCAAAACATATTATATCATTATTATTTTTAAGTTTCAGGTTTCTACAGTGTCTTGGGCCGGTTTCAGATTGTTTTAGTCCGAACTAAAACGTTTCAGCCAAAATGTTTCGGTTTCGCCCAAAGCTGCTAACCATAAGGAGAAGAGGAAAGGGATAACTTTCCAAATTGAGTGAAGACAGTAAGTTGGGCTTTAGGCCACTTTGATAATCGGATAAGCTACACTAGGGATAGTTAACTGGGTATAGCTTATTCCTCTTCAGTCACAGTTTTACTTTGATAATCCCATTTTTGTTATCTCTATTTATCTCTTATTTATGTGACTTTGAGAATGATGGAGATGAGGATAAATCTAGAATAACTTGATGCGGATTTCCATGTAGTGGGGAGAATATCATTAAATACCACATGTGCGAACTCCCATGTGCCTTGGAAAGTGGAGGACTAGTGAGATGACCTCCACTTCCATCACCGTATCCACTTTAACATGATGTATAACTTTTATCCCTACTCAGGTTCAAGGATAATGTTATCCCTGTTTAACACCCATTTATCTTGATTGAATCCCTTTATGCTAGTAAAATTTATCTCAGTTATCAAAGTGCTCTTTTAGTTATCAGGGGTGATAAATGGGAGCTAATCCCCTTTATTTGGTTATCAAAGTGGCCCTAAGGGTTTTAGTGCCGAGGAAAAAGTACAAGAAGCTAGATTATATATATGTATTATATGTATACATATATATTTATATAACTAAAGTAATTAACATAATAATATAGTCAAAATTTTATGTCATAGTAAATTATGATTACTATATTGACATAATAATGTTATTATATTATTGTAATAATTGTCCTTAGTTAATGAGATGATTATCCCTATTCTTCACCTTTCCCCAACTAAATAGGGGTTAACACGTACCCTCAAACTTAGGTTAAGGAGGGCAAATGGTATGAAAATAGGCCTTATTTCCTTTATTATCCCTGTTTTCACCAAACGGAGAATAAAAATCAAAATGAGGACATCCTCGAGCATACCAAATGTTATTGGGATAAGGAATAAGGATATCTAAAACTGAGATGAGTAATGCCTATTCCCCCCCCCTCCTATCCAAATACCAATAGCACCTTGGTGAATGCTGCAGGGTATTTCCCTCCACATGGTGGCCTATCTCAAACACCTTTGCCCGTGACACTTAACGATGCACCTGCTCCACATCCACCCTACTAAATGACGACCCATCCCTCTTAGTCGTTACTGGCTGCGGTTGCCGAGGTCTTGGGTGTACATAGAGTCCAAACACCTTTGACTTAAAGAAGGTGATGTAAGGGAAACTCTGATGTCGGGCACTCCAGTGCAGAGTTTTGGTGTGGGTTCTTAGGGCTCCACCCCACCACCAGCCCACTTTTGGCTGTCTTCTTCTCAAACCTCTCCGACAGCATGCCCCAGTTGTTGCCTGAGTCCTGACCACCCACAGGAACAACTAGACGTTCCTCCTCTGCCCCTCCAAAATGTCTACTTGCCGCAGCCAGGTGTTGAGCCACCTGATGCACTTAAATTGACTTTCAGGTGGTCCTCTCTTTCTTGCCAGGGGTGGCAGCTTACTCTCTCTTTCTTTACAATCCTTGCACGGATGCCATATTGAGATTTTTTAGATTCTGCACTGTGGATGTAGCTGTTGGTGGTTGTTTTCAAAATTGATTTGTCGGTTGTTCCTTTGGGAATCGATTTTTAATGTTCAAAGAGAAGATAACAGAGTCTCATGTGATGGTGCCTCCTCTTAATCTCCATCATTCATCAAAGTTGATCTGATGGCTGTATTTTAGTGGCAGAAGGGATCCACTGCCCTTGTAACTAGATCCAGAACTTGATAATTATTTTTTTTGTTGTCTGACTGAAAACATATTAGGTTGTCAGTATGTTATGTACCCCTAGGCAAGGTTCAAGAACTCGGGGATCGGGATCGGATCGGCCGGCCCCAAACCGGTCCGACCGGCCGATCCCGACCCCGGCTCGGTCGAGCCGGGCCGAGCCCGACCGAGGTAAAGGGGGCTGGATCGCCCCCCTTAAAAAAATTGAAAACAAATTAGAAAAAATATGAAAAAATAGGAAATATATGAACATTGTATTTATGAACTGAAATACATGAAAAATAGGACATAATATATCATTGGTACCGAGGAAAAGTAATATAATTATATTATTGGAATCGCACATTATATTGTGTGGACATAAGGTTTACATAATCTGTCCAAGACATATAATTTTGGTAATATGCCTCATATTGAGTCAAATATTGACTATAGGCATCCGTGTTCGCATATATGATAGTAATTGGTGTGTAGCCAGGTATTTCAGGCACTTGATATGAGCCATATGACTCATATAAGTCATGTGAATGCGAATCGGACTCAATGGATTGTGCATATGCTCCGCCTCCGGTGTAATACGATGCATCCGGGTATTGAGGATATCCCAAGTAGCCTCTCTGCCCTTGGTAATATCCTTCAGTGGAAGCATAAGATGATGTATCTGACGCTTGCTCCATGGTCTCAAACTCCATCCATAGCTTTTCTTGACGCTCCCAATCCTCTTGCATCTTCTTCTTCTTCATTAACCAATTCCGTCTATGCAGAATGAAGTTGGGATTGTATCCCGAATCTTCGGATGCTCCTTGCCCTTGCCCTTGCCCTTGCAATTGAGATGCCATTTTCTTTCCCTTTCGTACATATTGTTGACTTGAGGTTTGTGCTTCCCTCCCTTGCCTACTCCCATGATGTTGATCTTGAGTAGCATGGGTGAAGTCTTCCTCTCCGGTGAATACAATAGGGTCGTGGCGGTGCCGGTGGCGGTACACTGCTGACAACTAGGACATCTCCTCCATGATCGGATCCCTCACTAGGAGTACTTGTCTTCGATGTGGAGTCATTAGAAGTTTGGTATACAACATTATCGCTTGGCTCCGGTGTTTCATCATCTATATCTTCCTCGATTGTCTCCAAGTCTGCAATGCTAATGCCATGTTTCTTGCTCCTTCCTCTTGCACCCACTGTCTTCTTTTGGCGTTTAGGGGCTGGGGAGTTTCAAACTCCGGAAGCAAAGGCACATCATCAAGCTCACCTAAATGAGACAAACATGTTAACATGAGAAATAATAATTTATAAATGATATGCCATGTTGCATGTACATTGTAAAGGTCATCTACCTTCAGCCCATGCACGATCATGCGGGTCGAACTCTGGTTCAACCGAAGTGGTTGCATTTACCCATGCATGTAGTGGATGTTCCTCCTCAAAACTTCTTCTATATCTATTGTCTCGGATGGAGTTGTTTCAGCTTGTTGTTGGCCCGAGGATCTATATTTTTCTCTATCTTGAACTTGTTTGATTAATTGGAGATTTTTAAACTTCAATCTCATGTTGTAGTGGCAAAATACCAACTTCTCAAGACGTGCAGACTTCAATTGGTTTCTTTGCTTTGTGTGGATCAAGCCAAATGTGCTCCAGTTTCTCTCACACCCTGTGGCGGACGTTGTTTGGCTTAACACCCGAATAGCTACATATGCTAAGTCTTCATATCCATAAGTTCTTCCATGATCCAACCACCAATCCGCTGTAAAAGAAGCATGTATAGTGTTTTAGAAAATAGATAGAACCAACTCATTCTAGAGGCAAATAATATGATGAGTAACTTCTAACCTGGACTCAAAATCTGAGCAGCTCTTTGTGCCGTACTAGTACCAAAGTGGTAGAGTTGAAGTCTATAATCATGCATTTGTTTGCATGCTATGATTGTCCTATCCTCATTGTCTAGCATGCGTTTGATTACATTTTTTGCCCCAATCAACACTTCGGAGGCATTGTCATAGTTCTCATTCCTTCCATCAGTCCTATACATGTATTGGGGGTTGAAGAAATGCCCTACATATAGAAGAAAAATGTTAAAACATGAGTTATAAATAATATGTAATCACAATTCACAAGAGTTGAAGTGTTATGCTTACCTGCAGCATGAAGATCATGATGCAATGTGTGCTCCCATCGTCGATCTATGATTTCCCACCACTTGGCATACGTTGTTTTGTTGTTCATTTGGATAAGCTCCTTTGCTCGATCCATAGCCTCGTACAAGTAACCCATCTCGGATCTCCTCTCCCCATCTACCGCCCTTAAGACTCGAACAAGCGGTTCTACTACATTCAAAACATTTTGGACCCCCTTCCAAAATGGCTTTGATTGGATAATGTCGGTCACCTTCTTTCTCTTCTCCCTCACCCGTGTAGGAGCATGTCGGGACATATAGTTCTCCTACTCTTCAGATGCTACCATCCTAATAAGGTTGCTACGTTGCCCATTTATGCTATCCAATGCAATATATTGGGATGCAAACCTTGTAGGTGCTGGCTGAAGCAACTCCCGTCCATGTGTATGCGTCCTCATGATGTCCAATATGTTGTTGTGATTGTAGATAATGTGGTTACGAATCTTGCATTGTTGACCACATTTTCCACCATTGGATCTTCACAAATGTCTTCTAGCATTAGGTCAATGCAGTGCGCGGAGCAAGGAACCCAATACAAGTGTTCCCTTTTCTCCATTAGTTTTTGGCCCGCCAACTTGAAAGCCGCTGCATTGTCAGTTACCACTTGGACTATTCTTTTCTCTCCAATCTCCTCCACCATCTCATCCATCAACTGAAATAGGTAGTCCGCATTCTTCACCTTGCCAGAAGCGTCTACTGACTTCCAAAAAACAGTCCCTGCTTTGCAGTAGATTAAGAAGTTTATCATACTTCTTCGTGTAATGTCTGCACAATTCCATAAGAAAAATTAAAACCTATGTGTTATTAATGAATAACAATTAACTGACCAAACACTTGTACATACCTATCCATCCATCGCACATTAATGTGCAACCATATTCATCCTATATGCGTTCAAAAGTGGAAACATATGCCTTCATATCTTCAACCTCCATGTCCAAGTACTTGTTATAGATTTCATAAGAAGTAGGGCCTTCTACCCCTTTGCCCACTTCACCAATAGTCTCGATCATTGACTCATAATATGGTCCTTTTGCTGCATTATCCGTATGCTGTTGAAGAAGAACCATCTTGACGTCGCTCTCCCTATCTTCTCCTTGCATATTTTCAAATTCTTGAAGGCTGCAGAAATGGATGGTTGCTTCTCCCTCCGCCTGGTGAGAAATGGGTCCAATGGTCCCACTCTAGGATCTCCGTCTCTAGGGATATCTACTGGAACCTCAGGTATATTTGTACTCTTTCCAGCACTTGAACTCCCTTGTCCGCTACCCCCATGGCCACTACCTTCACCTAGGTCATGACCAGTACGTCGGAGATAGTCCTCTTCCGCAAAAGACCTTCGACTTGCTTGCGATGCCCGACGAAATTGTTCTATAGTATGAGATAGAATATAATGATATAATTTTAAAAAATTGTTGATGATGTTATACATTGGAATGTATAAATTATAATGAAGGTGCTTGAACTAAAATAAATGTTCAAAACTAAGTTAACTAATTACTAACCTTCTTCATCATCATCAAGATCAATTATTTGTCTCCCTCTTGGTAAATCCACGGACCTTCGAGGAGGGGCAGACAATTCTTCCCGGATTTCTTGCCGTCTTCTACTAATGTTTGCTTTGGACAGGGTTTGGCGCATCGCCGATTCGGACCGAATCGGGCTGTGCCTGATTCGATCCGATTCGGGCGGATCGAACCGATTCGGTTCGATTCGCACGGATTCGGGCAGAACCCCTGCTTATGACCCATTTGTTGGCCGATTCCTTTGAATCTGGTCTTTTTTTGAATAATTGTGGTTTAGGCCTCTTGTAAATATCTTTCATCATATTCCATGAGATTTATATCATGTAATTGCTATAAAAACATTTATTTTCAATAAAAAAAGCATTAGAAGAGTGAAAATAAATTGAAACTCATTAATTGAAAGATATTTACATTGCACAAAGTCAATACAACTATCAAACTCTCAATTCCAATACATAATACAATAACTTACTCTAATATCCCCAATGCCCTTGTTGATATGGATCGTATGCATTCCATTGGGATTGGATAGGCACGGACTCTGACTCATCTGACTCTGAGGGAAGCTCTCCATAAGGTGATGACCTTTTGTTCGAGACACAAACTACGATACTCATCCCATGTCATCATGGTATGGTATCTCTGACGAAACTGACTTAGATAATGGTCCCACACCTGGCTGCCGGGACGGATTACATTCAGTTGTGCCATCTGTACATCCTCCACAGGAGCAAAAACTTGAACTGGAACATGAACAGAAAATGCAGGAGGAGGATGCATATATGGAGATGGACCAAGGTAGCCTGCTGTGGCAGTGTACCCACTGTACGGTCCGTACCCACTAGAGTAGTCTGTGCTAGTGGACTCGGTGATAGCTATGGCCGCCATAGGATCCGACAGACTCTTGTGTACTCATCCTCTCAAAGTCTGATATCATAGTGTTATAGCTATGGGAATCCACTGGTGAACCTCTTGCTTGACTGCCAGGTCTAAACTTCTGCCTTCTATTGTACCGCATTGGGGCACCATGACTACTATCTTGTGTTGCACCCCCATAAAATTGCTCCTCTGTGAATTCCATCCCACCACCTCCTCCTCCTTGATCATCGTCACCATCTCCTCCTCCCTGACCACCGTCACCACCTCTACCTCCACCGTTACCACCACCGTCACCTCCAGCATCTGAAGAAGAACCACCTGCAAATGCAATATAATTTTAAGATAGGTTAGCACAAATACAAATACATTTGAGGTAATGTGCAATACAAAATGATGACCTACCAGTAGTCATCGAATCATGGGAGGCGCTATTGGGCAATCGGGGTGAATCCAACGGAGACGGTGTCTCATCATCTGCATTTGGATCCAAAGTCTCTGCATCGGCAATGTCAAGTGGATCTTCAACAACTGTAGCACCTTTCATGCCTTTCTTGGATCCCCAACCAGAAAACCAACCCTTCTTTTTTTGTGCTGGGGCAGGAGGTGGCTCTCGTATAACAACTCCTTTACTTGGCCGGGACTCTGTTGCACCAGTTTTTTTTCGGCGGGATTCTGTTGCTATTTGCTTCCCTTTTGCCAATTGAGATGATGTGGGAGCCCTTGTAGATTGTGAGGGAGGGGCATCCTGGGTAGATGACCCTCTCCTTCTTGATTGTGTGCGGGGGAGGCCTTCCATTAACCTCTCAAAATCATCATCATCATCACCATGTCCTCCACCTGCAATAGCCCTCAACATGATACATTAGCACAAATGTAATTGATACAATATGTAAGATAAATGAAAGAATTACTCGCCACCTCCTCTGCGCTCATGAAGCTCCAGTTCTATGTCCCCAAGAAGATCCACCTCAGCCTCTGGATCCATCTCATAATGAGGGGAGTATGGCTGTCCCACATTCACACGATCTCCCTCCTCCTCTGCTGTTGCTTCTGCTACTGCCCTTGCTAGGAAAGTGTTAGGGCGAGGTGGATCGTCAGGATCATTTGCCCCCTCATCTAACTCATACC
Source organism: Colocasia esculenta (assembly GCA_014218235.1). Lineage (NCBI taxonomy): Eukaryota > Viridiplantae > Streptophyta > Magnoliopsida > Alismatales > Araceae > Colocasia > Colocasia esculenta. The sequence continues at coordinate 82,229,816 of CM024763.1, forward strand.
CCCCCCCCCCCCCCCTCTATTGTTGCTCGTGCAACCCATGAAACCATTGGGTCTTCTTCATCTCATAGGAACCCAATATCAACAGGATCATATTCCACCTCCCCACGCTGCTTTGGATCTTGTGTGAGATGTTTGACCCTCAACCTCATATTGTAGTGCACGTACACCAATTGGTCCAAGCGCCTATATGACAATCTATTCCGCACTTTGGTGTGTATCAATGCAAACGTACTCCAGTTCCTCTCACATCCACTAGATGAGGAAGTCTGCGATAAGATCTTCACTGCAATTTTCCTCAATGTTGGCGCAGTATGCCCAAAGTTGAACCACCAATCAGCTGCATCCAAATTCAATTATCTCAATCAGACCTCAACCATCAAGTTGCAATGATAAAAAATGAAATGGGAAGCATATTACCGCCCTCTACATGCTCCCGACCAGCAATGGCAGATGGCTCAGCAAAGGTCCCAATAGCTTCCCGAAAACTCTTCATCTGCATTTAATAAATTGATCATCATGCATATGAAATTCAAGTATTTGTTTGGATGGAAGATGATAATCTTATACTTGCCTCATCAATGGCATCTGCCGCTTGCACATGACTTCTTGACAATCTTTTGACAACCCTTGTAAAAGCAGCCGTCAAGTCATCCTCATATGCCAGCTCGTGTGTGTAATGGTATGCAGGGTGGAGATAATATGCTGCAATTGACGTATAAAATATCAATGGTTGTAAAATACATTAATACTTAGTGCATTACAAAAATATCATCAGTTTCCTTACCCGCCATATGTAGATCTCTACTCATCTGCCGGTCCCATCTATCCTCAACAACATCCAAGACCAAGTGTGCATGCCGAGGTGAGACTTCACGGATCTTCTTCTTCGCGGCTTCAAGCTTTGCATATACCAATCCTATAGACGGTTTCCTATCCCCATCAACCACCCTCAACACCTCATATAGAGGTTCAATGATCTGAACCAGCTTGAAGACCCGGTCCCAAAAATGGGAGCTGTTGATGATGCCTTCCACCTCCTTTCCATCAAATGTTCTAGCAAAATTACTCTGCAACCATTTATCACCCCTGAACATGCGTTTCAATCCATCCTTGTGCTTCAATAGGCTCTGTAATGCCACAAAATTTGTTGCAAAGCTGGTGACAGTCGGTCTCAACAACTCTCCACCAGTGGACTCTCTCATCCACGCCAACGCCAGATGATGATTGTAGATGAAACGTGTTATCTTCTGCCCTGCATCCACGACCATCTTTACGGGTTGCAATGTCCCAATCTCTTTAAGCATTAAATCAACACAGTGGGCAGCACATGGGGTCCAGTAAAGATGAGGATAATCTTCATCAACTCCTCCCCTGCTTTTTGTATGCAGTTCCATTATCTGTCACCACCTGCACAATATATTGCTCACCAATCTCCTCAACAACCTCTCGCATCAAACTCATAATGTATTCATAGTTGTGTACTCTATCAGATGCGTCAACAGATTTGTGATAGAAGACTTGTCTATCACAATACACCAGGAAGTTGATGAGGCTGCTCCTGGTGATGCCCGACCAACCATCACACATCAGTGTGACACCATACTTCTCCCATTTCTTCTTAAAGCTGTCAATGTAAGACTTGATCTCATTAACTTCCTCCTGCAGATATTTCCCAGCCAAGTCCCTAGCTGTAGGAGGCTGCACATGTAGGCCTCCACGTTGAACCTCCTGTATTGCAGTTTTGTAATAAGACTGTTCGCTGCATTGAATGGTAACCCTGTATGGTGCCACCACTTTGCAATTGCTCGACCCACCTTGTATTTCGGCCCCTGCTGGTTGTATACATCATCAATCCTAGTCTGCTTGCCATGCTCCCTAGGATACACATAAGGGTCCACATCCTCAATTTGCACACCTGTGGGTCTCTTGCTATGCCTGCCTTGTTCTGGTACTTGTGTTTGTGTGGGAGGGGGCCGAGTGAAATAATCTCCCACATTTGAAAATCGACGGGAGCCACTGCCACCTACCGCTGAGCCACTGCCACTGCCACTGCCAACCTCATGCTGAGTTCCCTGAAAACTTACTCTGTGGGCTGCCCTTTGATCACCTTCCCATGCCTCAGCCCTGCTATGTGCTCTGGCTAGCCTTTCCTGCACATCAGGATCAGGCACATATTCTGCATACATTTCAACTTCATCATCAACGTCTTCATCTCGTTCCCTTCCTGATATAATCCTCTCTTGGATCTCCTTATCTGCCTTCTTTCTTGTTGTCTCTGCCCGAACCTGTTTAAGGTGTTCAATCATAAGCTTCTTAACTTCTCTTGGCACCGACTTACACCCCTGCACGTCATGGTAGCCTGCTAGTCGACCACCAGCAAGGTGCTTCTTCAAACGGAGACCCCACCTCCTTGTCCCGTAAAACCACAATAATTGCACTTGAAGTTGTGCCTATTTTCCAACATGATGCCATGCTGCCACCCAATATCATCAGAACCCCTTTTCGGTGCCATCTACAAGGACAAAAAAATAATTAATAAATTAACAGTAAATTAATTTCAATCTCAGAATTTGAACACTATAAAAAAGTGTTCTTACTTCTTAATTGTTATATGATATTTTTTTATATACATGAACACATGATCACAGAAATCCATTCACACCTCCATATATATTTTCTGTAATCAACTTCTTACTTCTTAATTATTATAATGTAAGAACATAAATTAATTCTAGCTCAACTTCTTATGTAATCAACTTCTAACCATGATATAGAAGTTATACAACACATTCCTATCAATTTTTGGTTGTTTACACTTTTTCAGATTTTTGAAATTATTTTTCAGAAAATCATATTTTAGGGGAAAGTGTTGTTATATGATAATTTTTTTCATAGACATGAATCACATGATCATACAAAATTACAAATACATTCACACCTCCATAGGTATTTTCTGTAAATTCAAGTTTTATTTATTTTTTAAGTTTAATATAATTATTAATTAAAATTAATTATACCTAAACTTCTTATGGAATCAAGTTCTAACCATGATATAGAACTTATACAACACCTTCCTATCAATTTTTGATTGTTCAAAAAATTTCTAAGATTTTTTAAATTATTTTTCAGAAAATCATATTTTAGGGAAAATCTTCAAATCTACATGAAAAACTTGTAGATCTTGATGAGAAATGGTTGCAAGGGTACACCAATCACTTGCAACAACATTTCCTAACAAGATCTAACCCATATACCAAGAAAAAAATAGAAAAATAAAGAAAAATGGAGGCTTACCTCCAAAGCCCTGTAGAACCTCCAAAAAATTTGAAGAAGATGGGTTGAATGCCTCCAAATCCACCTCCAAATGGATGCAGACTCACGTAGGAAGCCTCCACTTGTGGATTGGCATGCAAATCTAGTTTTTTTGTTGAAAAAACCTGAAAACAGGGGGGGGGGGGGGGGGGGAGAAAGGGGGCTGCGATCTGCTGCGCTGCGAATGGGACTGTAGAGTCCCGATTCGCAGCGCATCGTCGACACCCTTAAGGGTGTCGGGCGGATCAAACCCGATGCGCCAGTATCGGGTCGGATCGGGGCGCATCGGGTTCGATCCGCCTGTTTAAAGGGGATCCGCCCGCATCGCCCGAGCCGCGCATCGGATCCTCTGTGATCCGATGCGATACTCCCGAATCGGGCCGGCTCGATCCGGCACGCCAAACCCTGGCTTTGGATGTCTCTTTCTCCTTCATATATTGACAAAATTGTATTCGAACTTCAGCATAAACTCTCGAACATGGTGCCACCTTACCTTTAATTCCCGCTAGATGTTGTTTCAAACGAAATATGCCACCCGATAAGACCCGGTTACAATACTTGCATTGGACCTTCCTTCGAGCCATGTCCACAACGATACCATGAGCCCAAGCGGGATCGACGTTGGGAGGGTTGCTTGAAGAATAGGGAACCGGAGCAGCACCACCTTCGGCGGCCATCACTTAGAACACAAAAAAAGAAGTTAAATAAAAAAAATAGAAAATAAATATTTTTTTTGCAGCTGAGAGAGAGGGAGATGAATCGCAGTCAAGAGTTCGGGCCGAGAGTGTGTGTAAGAGAGTCCGAAGAGTCGAAGACGAAGCGCAAGAGCGTGAAAGATGAGATCGCCTCCCAAATAGTGCAAAATAGCGCCCGAGAGAGAGAGAATGCCCAAAATATTGAGAGGAGGGGAGGAGAACTCAACACTTGAGTTTAGAGCATATTGGGGGCCTTTGGGGGGTTTATATAGACCCCCAAGGCCTCCAAAGGCTCCAAAGAGCCGTTTCTGGCCGTTGGGGAGCGCCCCCCAACGGCTCGAAAATGGCTAGTTCAAAACTAGCCATTGACAGGCGGATTGCCTCGGTCCGCGGTGGATCGGGCCGGGCTCGACGATCCCGCCGAGCCCGGACGATCCGCGCGCACGGGACTGGCTGGGTTACCCCGGCTCGAATTGACAGGGCCAAAATCCAGCCGACTCGGGCGATCCGATCCCGAGCCGGCCGAGTTTTGATTCCTTGCCCCTAGGTTAAGATATCCAGGTGTAGCTTAACCTACTTTTTAGCCTAAATTATATTGAACAAAAAACGAGAGTACCCCTTGTTACCCAGGGATAGTGCTACCTCACTTGTTAGGGTTGGATAGAGTTATCCCTTCGTACCGTCGGTAACTTTCCATACCCCTGATTAGCCTATACTATCACCCAAAGTCAGTTTAATCTTAACCATGTATTTACACCCCCATAACCCTACATACCCAGAGGTAAAATGGCTACCAAAGTGGGATTGAAGCGATGGGATTGCAAGTTGGAAGGTTAGGACCATGGTTTGCCGGATCGCCGATTCGATCCGAATCAGGTTCCCCTGATTCGATCTGATTCGGGAGAATCGACCCGATTCGGTTCGATTTGGGTGGATCTGGCCAGAAACCATGGATCGCGCTGATTCGCATGTATCTGGCCTAATTACATGAATTTTATGTTTTTTTGTCCGAGATTAAGCCTCCTATGAAGAATTTCATGTATAACCGATGATATTTATGTCATGTATGCTATACAAACATCAATTTTCAATAAAAAAATCATTGGAAGATTCATAACAAATGAATTCACTAATAGGATGAAGTTTATTTTATTTTATTTTTGGTTATGGCCCAGTGGCATCCGCCACTGAGAACCCAACGCCACCCCAGATTCGAAAAAGCTCCCACCCACGCTTGCGTCCAACCGCCTATGGCGGGGACACTAATAGGATGAACTTGATGATGATCATCTTTTAAAAATGAGTACAAACATGAAACATCAACTCAATTCCCAATACAAAATACAATGAGTATAGTACAAACATTAGACTCAAATCTAAATACAAAATACAATGAGTCTAGTATAAATATAAAATCAAATCAAAAAAAAATACAAAATACAATGAGCCTAATACCCCCAATACCCTGCTGATATAGATCATATGTACCCCACTGAGGCTGGACAGATACTGACTCATCTGACTTTGAGGGTAGCTCTTCAATAATATGATGACCTTTGCTTGAGACACAAAGGTACAAACTCATCCAAGTCATCATGGTGTTGTATCTGGTCCGAAACTACCTTACATAGTTGTAGTGCTCTAGAATTTAACTGCAATTTTATTTCTGAACTGAGTGATGTTATGATGACGTTCTGCTATTGTTATGCTTTTGTATGCGGGTATGAACTTTATGGCAAGATAGCGTGCCGTCAAGCATAGTTGACGACACAGTTGAGTGCCGTTAACTTCATTTCGGTGGCAATGACCATTGTCGTCTACTTGGATTTCTGTCTTTCCGACAGTATCATCGATTGTCGTTAACTATGGTTCAACGACAACGAGGATTGACGTTGATAAACCTTTCCCAATTTTCGCCAAGATTTTCACAGTAGTTATGGCAACGATCTGTGCATGTTTGGGGCTGTAGGATTTAGGCGTTTTGAAGTGGATGGCTAGGATTAGGTGTTTAGATCGCGAAGTTATGCTAATAACCCCAGATCTGGTCGGTTGAAGCCTCATTTTTGGCTTGAGATTCCTTGGGAAAAAGGGGTTTTCTTGGTGCGACCGATCTTTATCCAAGGAAGCTTTCGGGCTGATCAGTGCTTAAGGAAGATCCCTTTGGACCTGAGGAGGTGCCGTGGACGAGGGATTGGCGTCCAGGAGGCTTTGGAGTGCAGATCGGATCATGGAAGGGTTGCCGTCTTGTGTGGACAAGGCGGGTTTCTTTGACATTAATCCGACGATTCGTGGAGTTTTGAGGCAAGTAACCAAGTGTTTTGCTTCATGGTCATAGCTTCTATAGGTTATGATTTTACTGGGTTTTTACAAATTAATCTAAGGGTTCTACGAGGAGGTTTTTCCTTCGTCATTTCATGCGTTGTTCTTTTCTGGTTTTTGTTCAGAGGAACTAAACGGCAACACACTGGGCCGGTAAGTTCAGGTTAACAGTAATCAACATTGCCGCTAACACATGTTGTTGACGACAACATACATTGTCGTTTACTATGTGTAAACGGCAATCGATGCTGCCGTCAAGTTCTTTCTTGCAGTTCTCTTCTATATCTTCTAAATGGAATATTATGAGAACGAATGCATGATTTCAGATTTTGATAGTTCTCTCAGGTTACAAAAAAAGTCTGTGATCAGTTCGTGAATTTTTGAACAAAGATTTTCATCCAAAATGGTTTATTTTAAATTTTGAATATATTGAATGAAGAATAGTTTAATGTTTATTTAATTTCTGTGCAAGCATGTATAGCGATTAAATTGTTAAATGGCATGACTCAAATTGTTCTGGGTTCGAGCATGCTCGTTTAGACTTCCTAACAGCAAGTATTGACCGCCATAGAAAATTGGATTTTTGTGATATTGTTCTCAAAATTACCGTTTAAATTTTATAAATAATTTTGCATGTCAGAAAAATATGAAAAATTAAGATTTCGTTAAATATATTGGAAGTGTGTTACAGTTAAAATTTCACGTAGTTTTGAGCTATGTGTAGAAAGTACGTAGTTTTGAATATGGATGCTTTAAGTTTTCGAAAATGGAAATTATCAAAATGCATGCAAAAGTTGTAATATCCTCAAAGTTTAAACATCATGATTTATTTAAATGTCTTGTTTATGCATAATAATTAGTTTTAATCTAGATATTTAGACCTAAGGGTGCATGTAGGACACACTGTCATACACCAGTATCACTTCCGGACGTGCGTACCCCGACAGGGCGACACCGGATTTTGATAACAGAATTAATTCTGAGACCACCATAATTCTCAGAAAAATGTGCTGATTTCAAAAATAAATATCCTGAATATTGACGCATGGATATCAAAATAAGTCGACACAATGATTTTCGGGATAATTTTTGCTGGATGAAAAATAAATTTCAAAAATTAAACTAAAATCACTATAATTTGCAAAACCTTTCAATTCGCTTATTTTTGAAATTTCAACTCGATTGGGCATTGTTTGAGTACAGAAATATAGGGCCAAAGGGTCTGGATGAATTAACCTCTATTTACGGAACTCATTTTATTTGAATATTGCTTACGTAGTCTTGGCTACGTAAGACCCATTTTGTTTGGACTAAGAGGCTTACACATGTCATGATACGTGTGAGATGGGTAAAAGGGCAAGATTAACGTGGCTGTTGTAAAGACATATGAGGTCTCACGACGGCATGTGTATGGCTACGTGCCATGCATGCATGAGACCTGAGCATCTATATAAACTCCTCCTTAACCACTCCCGTGTGATGTTTACCCATCTGCTCATCATCCCCTACCCTGCCATATCGTTGCTGGGCTATCATTGTTGCTGTTGTTGTTGTTGCTGTAGCTATCATCCCCGCTGTTGCTACTGCTTTTGCTGTAGTTACTACTCTGTCGGCACTATTGTCTTCTTTGTTGAGCAAAGAATACTCTTACTGGGAGAAGAAGAGATCGTTTATCTTAAAGACAATTAGGTTCCTTCCTACGGTTCTTCTCCAGCTTCCTACTTTTATGCTTGAAGTCTTCTCAATCGTAACATCTCATGTTTCCTTGTCTGATCCATGTTCTGTAGAATTCTTCTTTCTCTTGTTCCACTTTTGATTATAATCTTTAAGGATAATCTTTGATTTGGTGTCATCTTTAACTTGTGTTCAGTAAGGCTATGGGAAGTATGAAATTATCCTACTTCTTTCATGTTGTTCAAGTCTTTAGTTATAGTCCATATCCCCAGTCGGTTTTTGACCATTTCAGGAGGAATGTTCTGCGGCTGTCGACAGACAGGACTTACTTGTCGACAGACACCTTTGTTCCAGAACCCAGAAACCCAAAAATATCAGTAGATGTCGACAGACAGAACCTATCTGTCGACAGATGACAACTATCTGTCGACAGACACCTATAGCCTATCGACAGCTAAGGGCCAGATTCCAGAATTCGGTTCTCGATACACCAGTAGCTGATGGCTGTCGACATCCACCAGTCTGTAATGTTCACAAGAATCAACCTTGCTCCAGTCAGAGGTGGTACACTCTTATGTTGTCCAAACAGTTGTCTTCCTTATTTTCTTGGACTCTAAACTACTTACCACCAACTTGACTTACTTGATCATCAACCAAACCATCCTGAATTCCATTCCTACTATACTCATGATTGAAACTTATGATCTGAAGACAGTGCTCTCTTAAAGAGGGAATTAGGATCATTTATGGTAGCACCAGTCACTTGTGGTCATCTGAGGGTGACAGTTTGTAAGTAAATCCAAGTCAGTGGTCTGATGATAGTGGGTAATAAACCCCGTTCTTACGCAATGAACAAGATCCAAGGTGCTGGAATCGCCTAGACTCTGAGGATGTATTTACATTATTTATTAACCTCTTGAGAGCAGTGTGATGCTTGTCAAATTCATTTTCCAATGTAAGTTATGATCTGAACTTGAAAGACATATATGACTTTTGTTCTGAAATTCGTTTGAGCCGTTGTGAACCAAATTGGGGCTATATGTTATGCTGAAGTATGAAGTCCATGAGCAAAATGTTTTTGATCCATATACGCATTTTTCAAATATTCATTTAGTTCTGCAATTGAAATTCCTATCTTTACATGCTCAAGTTTTATTAATCAAATATGTATTTGGATTGTGACTTCTGTTTTAACCCCAAACTTACTCTGTGCTTAGCCAATTCCCATACTTTTAACTCTTGAAGTTTAGACATTCGAAATTAAAGATATTGTCTTCTACAAAAGTTTTCATTCAGGATTGATTGAAAGAATTACGCTTACTCTACCTACTGAGTCCTCCGACTCATGCCTTTGTTTCCTCCAACCCTTTCAGATTGAAGGTGGATGCAAATTTCAGCTACAGATTACTTAGAGTTCCGCTACTGATCAGGAGAAGAGCATAGTTTTTTTGAATTCCCTAGAATTTTGTTGTAATATAAAAGTCGAAAGAGATGATACTGGTCTTATGTAAATGATGAACGCTGATAATAGGTTATTTTGTTGATGTATAACACTTGTAAGGATGACTTTGTGAATGGTTTGCTAGTCTTGTGCATTACACATATTTGTCTCCCCATAATAAAGTTTGTCAACGTAACCTCTCTTCTGATCAAAGTTATGTGTTATGTTTGTGGTGTGGTTGGAAGAGGGTGTTACAAAAGTGATTTCAGACTCTGATAGATCTTGAACCTTTGAATAAAGTATGCTATGGTAAACTGAAATTTTGAATCCGAACATGTGAATATGTGATTTATGCTTTGAGCATGTAAATGTGTGAACGAGTACAATGGAAATGACGTGAACTCCTACAAGAACGAATGATGCTGAAATTTGCCTATAAGACACTGCCACCATAGAGGATACTACATAAAACCATGGTTTTGCACGGCGGAGCGAATCGGCCTGATTCGGGCGAATCGAATCGAATCAGTGCGGCCCGATTCGTGATTCGCATGGATACGCCGAGCCGGCGTGGACTGGGCGAATCGGTCGGATTCGATCCGACCCGATTTGATTCGTCGGATCCGCCACGATCCGATTCGTCGACGCCCCTTTAGAGTCGACCGACGCCTTGCGAATCGGGACTGGCCTTTTTTCTCCCATTTTCCCCCTTTTCCCTCAAGGAAACCCCAGATCTACACTCTAGGAGACCCAATGAGGCTTCCTACATGGATTTGAAGGTGCTTAGAGGCATTCTTGGGCTGGTTTCATCCCTCTCTTCACCCATTTCACTGTTTTCAAGGTAACCCTCCATGTATCTTTCATGTTTTGATTTTTTTTGTTGATGTATGGGAAATATATTCTTGGGAAATGATGTTGCGAATCTACAATTTTTCACATAGATTTGGCCATTTTCTTCAAATTTTAAATTTATGAAATTATAAAAAAAAATAAAAATTGCAACCATGATGTTGCAAGTGTTTAGTGTTCATTGCAACCATTTCTCCCTTGAATCTACAAAATTTTCACATAGATTTGGCCATTTCTTCTAATTTTGAAAATTGAAATTATTTAAAAAAATACAAAAATTGCAACCATGATGTTGCAAGTGTTTAGTGTTCACTTGCATCATTTCTCCCTTGAATCTATAATTTTTACACAAGATTTGGCCATTTTCTTCAATTTTAAAATTATTAAAAAAAACAGAAATTGCAACCATGATGTTGCAAGTATTTAGTGTTCACTTGCAACCATTTCTCCCTTAAATCTACAAAATTTTCACATAGATTTGGCCATTTTCTTCAAATTTGAATTTATGATTATTTAAAAAAATTACAGAAATTGCAACCATGATGTTGCAAGTGTTTAGTGTTCACTTGCAACCATTTCTCCCTCGAATCTACAAAATTTTCACATAGATTTGGTCATTTTCTTCACATTTTAAAATTTCTGAAATTATTAAAAAAAAAGAACAAAAATTGCAAACTATGTACATTTCATAGCAAAGTAACTTACATGTCTAATATGTTAGAAATTGTTTGTATGTGAAACCAACATAAATTGTTTTTTCCTTAAATTTAATGATTATTTATTATACGTAGATGTCACCGAAGAAAGGCAATAGTGAGGACATTGGGTGGCATATGGGACTAATTGGGCAGTAGGCACAATTACAAGTGCAATTACTGCGGCCATACAGGACAAGGAGGTGGCGTCTCTCGCCTAAAGAAGCACCTTGTAGGTGGGCGGCTTGCAGGGTACCATGATGTGCAAGGTTGCAAATCGGTGCCCACTGAAGTGAAGCGGTTCATGATTGAACACTTGAGGGGTGTTGGGCCGAGACGCAAAGAAAGAGGGCGGACAGGGAGATGCAGGAGAGGATCATCTCAGGAGGCAGCGAGATGAAGACGACGATGATGAGTCAGAAATTAATGCAGAGTATGTGCCTGATGTCCCTGAGCAGAGAGGGAGTTTTGAGGTTGGCAGTGGTAGTGGAGGCAGTGGGTCCAGGGTGGGGACGAGGCGCAGTCCCATCGGTTTTCCATGTAGGTGATTATTTCATTCATATTCCAACCGACATCCCAATCCCAGACCAACATCAAAGGCAAAGGAAGAGATCCACATGTGTAACCTTAGAAGAGGTGGATCCTATATATATTCTCGGGAGCATGGAAAGCAAACTAGAATTGATGATACATACAACCAGCAAGGGCCTAGATATAAAGTGGGTCGTGCAGTCGCAAAATGGTGGCATCATTCGGGCATTTCATTCAATACAGCTAATAGCCCATACTACAAAACCATGATTCAGGAGGTACAACGACATGGGCTTTATGTGCAACCACCCTCATCAAGAGACTTGGCAGGGAGATATCTAGATGAAGAAGTACATGAGATCAAGTCCATATCCAAGTTTCAAAAAAAGTGGGAGAAATATAGTTGTACATTGATGTGTGATGGTTGGTCGGGTACCACCAAGATCAGCCTTATCAACTTTCTGGTGTATTGTGATAGACAAGTGTTCTACCACAAATCTATTGATGCATCCGATAGAGTGCACAATGCTGAATACATTTTGAGTTTGATGCGGGAGGTTGTGGATGAGATAGGAGAGCAATACATTGTGCAGGTGGTGATCGATAATGGCTCTACATACAAGAAAGCAGGGGAGGAGTTGATGCATCTTTATCCCCATCTTTACTGGACTCCTTGTGCAACACATTGTGTAGATTTGATGTTGAAAGAGATTGGCGGGGAGAGTACGACCCAAATCTAACAGATGATCCAAAGAGGGGGGAGGGGGAGTATGATCCGGTTGATGTTGGGTTCCTACGAGATGATGAAGACTCAATGGTTGCATGGGTTGCCCGAGCGACCACAAAGCGGGAGAGTACGAGTTAGATGAGGAGGCAGATGATCCTGAAGATCCACCTCGTCCAAACACATTCTTAGCTAAGGCTATAGAAGCTGCAGAAGAGGAGGGAGAACATGGAGATGTGGGAGGAGGGAGACAACCACATTCTTCTCAATTTCGGCCGAAAAGAAGATGAGAGTGTATCTTCTTGGCGACTTACGAATGGAACGTGCCATGCCTTCTACAGGTGAGACAACAGTATCATTTGTTAAACATGTTTATTCAATATTTTGTGTTTGTCCATACCATAATTTGTGATGTTAGGGACTATTACAGGTGGTGCAAACATTGATGATGATGTGCACTTTGAAAGATTGATGCTAGGCCCTACAGCCCGCTCACAGTCTATGAGAGAAGCACATGCAATTGCTTCCTTACAACCAAGAAGGAAGGGGTCGCATACACAATCTGCTGCTCCATCCCAAGCTGCGAAAGGAAAGGCGGTGGCGACATCCCAACCTGCGAAAGGAAAGGGGAAGGACATAGGTCAAACATGTGGCCTAGCCAAAGGAATGTCATACGAGAGCCAACTGCCCCAGCACAAAAGAAGAAGAGTTGGTTCTCCTGGGGATCCAAGAAAGGAAAAAAAATGGCTGCCCCTGTGAAGATCCACTTAATATTGCAGATTTAGAAAACCTTGGATCCAAATGCAGAAGAAACACCTTCCGAGGATTCGCCTCGATTATCCAGCAGCCGCTCCCATGACTCCATGACTACTGGTTCACCGGGTGGGTCTGTAGGGGGAGGTGATGGGGAGGGGGGAGGGGACGGCGGAATGATGGAGAGGGGGGGGGGCGGGGGTGAGAGGTGGGCAGCGGTGGTGGGATGGTTTTCACAACGGAGCAGCATTATGGTGGCCATGCACCCAAGATGCTGATCATGGCGGCCCAGTGCAGCAATAGAAAGCGGAAGTTTGTGAAAGGTGGTTGTGCAGAAGGTTCAACAGTGGATAATGAAGCTATAACACTAGGATATCTGATTTTGAGAGAATGAGCATACATGAGTCTGTGGGATCGTATGGGGGACATAGTTATCAACCAGAGTCATCCGACACAGGCTACTCCAGTGGCTATAGTGGCTACGCCACCACAGGCTACCATGTACCATTTTCATCCACCTCCGTCTATTCATGTTCATGTTCCTGTTCAAATTTATGCTCCTGTAGAGGATGTCCTAAATGGTGAGTTAAGGATACTTTGTGAAGGAGTTTCGGACCAGATACAACACCATGATGACTTGGGATGAGTTTCGTACATTTGTGTCTCAAATCAAAAGTTATCATCTTGTTGGGGAGCTGCCCTCAGAGTCAGATGAGTCTGTCCAGCCCCAGTGAGGTACATACGATCTATATCAGCAGGGATATTGGGGTTACTAGACTCATTGTATTTTGTATTTGGATTTGAGTTTGATGTTTGTACTTTTTACGAGTCTCATTGTATTTTTCATTTAGAATTGAGTGTCATGTTTGTACTTTAGACTTTGTACTCAATTTCTAATAAAATTGAATGAAAATGGATGTTTGTGTAGTATTACATGGCATAAATATCATCAGTTATACATGAAATTCTTCACAAGAGGTTTTAAATAGAGAAGCAGCCAAAGAAACATCAAATCTATTCAAATCTGGCCACACCTGGGTAGAACCAACCCTGCCTGGCCGGTTCCAGCCGAATCGACCCGATTCGGGCCGAATCGGATCGCATCAGCGCGAATCCGATTCGCCCCGAATCGACGCTCCAGCAAACCTTGCATAAAACCATGGTTTTGCATGGCGAATCGGATCGGCCCGATTTGGCCGAATCGGATTGGATCAGGGGAGGTCCAATCCATGATTCGGCTGATTCGGTCTGATTTGCATGGGTACATACATACATACCCTTTCTTCTCCTTTCTTCTTGATACTTATTTACATGTATATCTTAAATGATATTCAGGTAAATAAGGAAGTACCTCCTATTTGAATCCAATAAAAATATAAAAAAATCATATCTCTTACCATAAAAAAAGTCAACTCTCCATCGAAGAATAAAATTGCGATTTCGGTGATTTTAGCGAAATGCTAACTTTTATTGGTAAATCACCGAAATCTCGAAATGCTAAAATAATCAAAATCGCGATTTTCTGCGATAGGAGAGTTGACTTTTTATTGGTAAGAGATATGATTTTTTGATATTTTTATTGGATTCAAATGAGCGGTACATCCTTATTTACATGCAATATCATAAGTAAATGAAATATTTACTTAAATGATATTCAGGTAAATAAGTATGAAAAAGAAACTATGTTTCCCATGGGTAATATACATATATCTATATATATACATATATATGTGTTATATTAAATTATATATAATAATCTTATGCGAATTGGCCTCTAGTGGTGGTTAAGGCTGTGTCTTGGCAAATTCTGAACACTTTATTGTAAATGAATGAATGATTGCTACATGAATAAACATCAACTCTGAAACACGAATGAATGCTACATGAATGTACATGGTATATTGTTGAATTAGACTTGTATACAAATGTTTAGTGATTACATGTTAATCTATAATGGATTTAGTCAGGGTATAAAAAATCGTCGGATTGGGATCGGATCGGCCGATTCGGATCGGTTTGCGACCGATCCGATCCGGGGTAACCTTGCCAGAGGTTGAGCCAGGCTGAGTCCACTCCGATTTCAGGCCTTATTTATCTGAACATCATTTAAGTAAGTATTATTATTGTAGTTCATTTACTTAAGATATCACATGTAAATAAAGAAGTACCCCCTATTTGAATCCAATAAAAATATCAAAAAAATCATATCTCTTATCAATAAAAAATCAACTCTCCCATCCAAGAAGAAAATCGTGATTTTGGTGATTTCATCAAAATAATGTCTTTCTAATTCCTCATAACAGGGTTTGGCGCATCGCCGATTCGGACCGAATCGGGCTGTGCCTGATTCGATCCGATTCGGGCGGATCGAACCGATTCGGTTCGATTCGTATGGATTCGGGCAGAACCCTGTTTATGACCCATTTTTTGCCGATTCCTTTGAATCTGGCCTTTTTTTGAATAATTGTGTGGTTTAGGCCTCTTGTAAATATCTTTCATCATATTCTATGAGATTTATATCATGTAATTGCTATAAAATATTTTTTTTTAAAAAAAAAACATTAGAAGAGTGAAAATAAATGAAACTCATTAATTGAAAGATATTTACATTGCACAAAGTCAATACAACTATCAAACTCTAAATTCCAATACATAATACAATGACTTACTCTAATATCCCTAATGCCCTTGTTGATATGGATCATATGCATTCCATTGGGATTGGCTAGGCACGGACTCGGACTCATCTGACTCTGAGGGAAGCTCTCCAATAAGATGATGACCTTTCGTTCGAGACACAAAATCACGAAACTCATCCCATGTCATCATGGTATAGTATCTCTGCCGAAACTGACTGAGATAATGGTCCCACACTTGACAGCCGGGACGGACTACCCCCAGTTGTGCCATCTGTAAATCCTCCTCAGGAACAAAAACTTGAGGAGGAACAGGAATAGAATATGCAGGAGGAGGATACATATATGGAGATGGCCAAAGTCGCCTGCTGTGCAGGTATCCACTGTACGGTCTGTACCCACTAGAGTAGTCTGTGCTAGTGGAGTCGGGGTGGTAGCTATGGCCCTAGGATCCAACAGACTCTTGTGTACTCATCCTCTCAAAGTCTGATATCATTGTGTCATAGCTATGGGAATCCACTGGTTCACCTCTTGCTTGACTGCCAGGTGAAACTTTTGCCTTCTATTGTACCGCAGTGGGGCACCATGACTACTATCTGTGTGTTGCACCCCCCATAAAATTGCTCCTCTGTGAATGCCATGCCACCTCTCCTCCATGACCACTGTCACCATCTCCTCCTCCCTGACCACCGTCACCACCTCCACTGTTACCACCACCGTCACCTCCAACATCTGAGAAGAACCACCTGCAAATGCAATATCATTTAACATAGGTTAGCACAAATACAAAATTACAAATACATGTTGAGGTAATTTGTAATACAAAATGATGGCCTACCAGTAGTCATCGAATCATGGGAGGCGCTATGGGCAATCGGAGTGAATCCAACGGAGACGGTGTCTCATCATCCGCATTGGATCCAAAGTCTCTGCACCGGCAATGTCAAGGGATCTTCAACAACGGTAGCACCTTTTCTTGCCTTTCTTGGATCCCCAACCAGAAAACAACCGTTCTTTTTCGTACTGGGGCGGGAGGTGGCTCTCGTATAACAACTCCTTACTTGGCCGGGACTTGTTGCACCAGTTTTTTTTCGGCGGGTTCTGTTGCTATTTGCTTCCCTCTTGCCATTGAGATGATGTCGGAGCCCTTGTAGATGTGAGGGAGGCGGCATCCTGGGTAGATGACCTCTCCTTCTAGATTGTGTGCGGGGGAGCCTTCCATTAACCTCTCAAAATCATCATCATCATTACCATGTCCTCCACCTACAATAACCCCAACATTATACATTAGCATAAATACAACTGATAAAATACGTAAGATGAAAGAAAGAAATGACTCTCCCACCTATAGTACGCTGAACATGCTCTACTTGTATGTCCGCAAGAAGATCCACCTCAGCCTCTGGATCCATCTCATAACGAGGGAGTATGGCTGTCCCCACATTCCCACGATCTCCTCCTCCTCTGTGTTGCTTCGCTACTGCCTTGCCAGGAAAGTGTTAGGGCGAGGTGGATCTTCAGGATCGTCTGCCTTCTCATCTAACTCATACTCCCCTCGCTCTGTTGTGCTCGTGCAACCCATGCAACCATGGGGTCTTCTATCTCGTAGGAACCCAACGTAATAGGATCAAACTCTACGTCCCCACGCTTCTTTGGATCTTCTGTGAGATGTTTGACCCTCAGCCTCATATTGTAGTGCACGTACACCAATTGGTCCAAGCGCCTATATGACAAACGATTCCGCACTTTGGTGTGTATCAATGAAACGTACTCCAGTTCTTCACATCCACTAGATGAGGACGTCTGCGATAAGATCTCACTGTATTTATCCTCCAATGTGGCGCAGTATGCCCAAAGTTGAACCACTAATCAGCTGCCAAATTCAATTATCTCAATCCGACCTCAACCATCAAGTTGCAATGATAAAAAATGAAATGGGAAGCATATTACCGCCCTCTACACGCTCCGATCAGCAATGGCAGATGGCTCAACAAAGGTCCCAATAGCTTCGAAAACGCTCATCTGCATTTAATAAAATGATCATCATGCATATGAAATTAGTATTTGTTTGGATGAAGTTGATATCTTATACTTGCCTCATCAATGGCATCTGCCGCTTGCACAGGACTTCTTGACAATCTCGACAACCCTTGTAAAAGCAGCCATCAAGTCATCCTCATATGCCAGCTCGTGTGTGTAATGGTATGCAGGGTGGAGATAATATGCTGCAATGACGTATAAAATATCAATGGTTGTAAAATACATTAATACTTAGTGCATTACAAAAATATCATTAGTTTCCTTACCCGCCATATGTAGATCTCTACTCATCTGCCGGTTCCATCTATCCTCACAACACATCCAAGACTAAGTGTGCATGCCGAGGTGAGACTTCACGGATCTTCTTCTTCGCGACTTCAAGCTTTGCATATACCATCCTATAGACGGTCTCCTATCCCCATCAACCACCTCAACCCTCATATAGAGGTTCAATGATCTGAACCAACTTGAAGACCCGGTCCAAAAAATTGGAGATGTGACGATGTCTTCACCCCCTTTCCATCAGATGTTCCAGTAAATTACTCTGCAACCATTTATCACCCCTGAACATGCGTTTCAATCCATCCTTGTGCTTCAATAGGCTCTGTAATGCACAAAATTTTGTTGCAAAGCGGGTGACAGCCGGTCTCAACAACTCTCCACCAGTGAACTCTCTCATCCACGCCAACACCAGATGATGATTGTAGATGAAACGTGTTATCTTCTGCCTGCATCCACGACTATCTTTACGGGTTGCAATGTCCTATCTCTTTAAGCATTAAATCAACACAGTGGGCAGCACATGGGGTCCAGTAAAGATGAGGATAAATCTTCATCAACTCCTCTTGCTTTTTTGTATGCAGTTCCATTATTGTCACCATCTGCACAATATATTGCTCACCAATCTCCTCAACAACCTCTCGCATCAAACTCATAATGTATCATAGTGTGTACTCTATCAGATGCGTCAACAGATTTGTGATAGAAGACTTGTCTATCACAATATACCAGGAAGTTGATGAGGCTGCTCTTGGTGATGCCGACCAAACCATCACACATCAGTGTGACACCATACTTCTCCCATTTCTTCGTAAAGCTGTCAATGTAAGACTTGATCTCATTAACTTCCTCCTGTAGATATTTCCCAGCCAAGTCCCTAGCTGTAGGAGGCTGCACATGTAGGCCTCCACGTTGAACCTCCTGTATTGCAGTTTTGTAATAAGGATGTTTGCTGCATTGAATGGTAACCTTGTATGGTGCCACCACTTTGCAATTGCTCGACCCACCTTGTATTTCAGCCCCTGCTGGTTGTATGCATCATCAATCCTAGTCTGCTTGCCATGCTCCCTAGGATACATATAAGAGTCCACATCCTCAATTTGCACACCTGTGGGTCTCTTGCTATGCCTGCCTTGTTCTGGTACTTGTGTTTGTGTGGGAGGGGGCTGAGTGAAATAATCTCCCACATTTGAAAATCGACGGGAGCCACTGCCACTGCCAACCTCATGCTGAGCTCCCTGAAAACTTACTATGTGGGCTGCCCTTTGATCACCTTCCCATGCCTCAGTCCTGCTCTGTGCTCTGGCTAGCCTTTCCTGCACATCAGGATCAGGCACATATTCTGCATACATTTCAACTTCATCATCAACGTCTTCATCTCGTTCCCTTCATGATATAATCTCTCTTGGATCCTTATCTGTCTTCTTTCTTGCTATCTCTGCCCGAACCTGTTTAAGGTGTTCAATCATAAGCTTCTTAACTTCTCTTGGCACCGACTTACACCCTACACGTCATGGTAGCCTGCTAGTCGACCACCAGCAAGGTGCTTCTTCAAACGGGAGACCCCCTCCTTGTCCCGTAAAACCACAATAATTGCACTTGAAGTTGTGCCTATTTTCAACATGATGCCATGCTACCACCCAATATCATCAGAACCCTTTTCGGTGCCATCTACAAGGACAAAAAAATAATTAATAAATTAACAGTAAATAATTTCAATCTCAGAATTTGAACACTAAAAGAAAGTGTTCTTACTTTCTTATATGTATGATAGTTTTTTTATATACATGAACACATGATCACAGAAATCCATTCACACCTCCATATATATTTTTGTAATTTCACATTATTATTTTTTATTTTTAAAATAATTATTAATAATGTAAGAACATAAATTAATTCTAGCTCAACTTCTTATGTAATCAACTTCTAACCATGATATAGAAGTTATACAACACATTCCTATCAATTTTTGGTTGTTTACACTTTTTTAAGATTTTTTAAATTATTTTTCAGAAAATCATATTTAGGGGAAAGTGTTGTTATATGATAAATTTTTTCATAGACATGAATCACATGATCATACAAAATTACAAATACATTCACACCTCCATAGGCATTTTCTATAAATTCAAGTTTTTTTTTTTAATTTAAATAATTATTAATTATGTATGAACATAAATTAATTATACCTAAACTTTTATGGAATCAAGTTCTAACCATGATATAGAACTTATACAACACCTTCCTATCAATTTTTATTGTTCGAAATTTTTTTAAGATTTTTTAAATTATTTTCAAAAAATTATATTTTGGGAAATTCTTCAAATCTACATGAAAAACTTGTAGATCTGATGAGAAATGGTTGCAAGTGTACACCAATCATTTGCAATAACATTTCCTAACAAGATTAACCCATACACCAAGAAAAAAACAGAAAAATGAAGAAAAATGGAGGCTTACCTTCAAAGCCCTGTAGAACCTCCAAAAAACTTGAAGAAGAAGGGTTGAATGCCTCCATATCCACCTCCAAATGGATGCAAACTAACGTAGGAAGCCTCCACTTGTGGATTGGCATGCAAATATAGGGTTTTTGTTGAAAAAACCTGATAACGGGGGGGGGGGGGGGGGAGAAAGGGGGCTGCGGTCTGCTGCGCTGCGAATGGGACTGTAGAGTCCCGATTCGTAGCGCATCGCCGACACCTAAGGGTGTCGGGCAGATCGAACCGATGCGCCAGTATCGGCCGGATTGTGGCGCATCGGGTTCGATCCGCCTGTTTAAAGGGGATCCGCCCGCATCGCCCGAGCCGCGCATCGGATCCTCTGTGATCGATGCGATACGCCCGAATCGGTCCGGCTCGATCCGGCATGCCAAACCTGCCTCATAATTTGGCCTATCTAAAATTTCATAATTCAAATAAACCACATAGAACACTAAAAATTCGAAGTCGTGGTTTGTAGGAGAGTGGCTCCCTTAGAGAAGTCACATGTACGTTTGACTTTTTTCACCGGACTTTGAAATTTTAGTGTTCTATTGGTTTATTTGAATTATGAAATTTTTAGATAGACTAAATTATGAGGGATTAGAAAGATGCTATTTTGATGGAATCACCAAAATCGCGATTTTCTTCTTGGATGGGAGAGTTGATATTTTATTGATAAGAGATATGATTTTTTGATATTTTTATTGGATTCAAATGGGGGGTATTCCTTATTTACATGTAATATCTTAAGTAAATGAAACTAAAAATACTAACATTTACTTAAATAGATATGTACATTAGTATACAATATACACTTCACACTTGTATGATTGACATACATATTGATTGTGTTTATAACATAATATGATTGTATCATACACTTTATATTGATGTATTTCAGTTAATAAATACAATCCTTATGTTTTTCTATTTTTTTATTTTTTTATTCTTTTACAATTTTTATAAGGGGTCAATCCAGCCACCCCTGGCTCAGCCAGGATCGGCTCGGATCGGCTGATCTGAATCGAAATCGGCCGATCCGATCGGTTTTGGCTGGCCGATCGGCCCCGATCCCCTTGTTCTTGACCTTGGATTTAGTTATGATTGTTACTTCTTGCAAGCATATGATAAATGATTGATTATGGAAACATGACAATTGTAGTATCATGCATAAATGATAGTTTTCAGATTTGATATAATGAACCTCATGCATATGTTGAATGCTTGATAACTCCATGATCATACGATGTTCATATTAATGTAAGAAATGTTGTGCTAGAATGAGAAAATGACAAGATTACGAGTATGTACCATGTATGAATGAGTATAGTCTTACGATAACACATTGATTTAGTTTAACATATATGTAGGCTATGATCGTTGCTATTGTTTATTTGTTGGGTCTGTGTAGACTCATATTGTCAACATTTCAGGTGAGGCTGAGGATCCTATGACTGAGGAGATTGTCTATTCGGACTCCGAGCGGGAGGATTAGATTTGAGAGTGTGTGAGGGATTTATGCATATGAGGATTGATGTATTAAAACTTGTTATATTTTAGTTGGACTGGTTATGACATTGACATTTCATGTTATATTGGACTTTTACTTTTATATAGACTATGGAATTGGACATTAAGTTGATGGAAATGAAGTTCTTTTTCCACTATTTATATTGTCATTCCATTTGTGTATAACTCAACCAGGTATTTGTTACATGTTAAAGTTGGGTACTTTCTCACTATAATCTCTCTCTAAGGTCCGATGTGAGTCGGTTTGACTGAACCAGGTCGGAAATGGGTGTTACAATAGTGGTCCCACATTTGGCAGCCTGGACGGACCACCTTCAGTGCTGCCATTTGTTCATCCTCCAAAGGAGCTTGAATCGCAACAGGAACATGAATAGGAACAAGTGGAGCTGGATAATAATATGATAGAGGTTAGCCTGTGGTGGCATACCCACTATGGCCACTGGAGTAGCCTGTGACAGATGACTTTGTTTGCATATGATCCCACAGACTCATGTGTGCTCATTCTCTCGAAATTAGATATCATAGTGTTATAGCTATCACTATCCCTTCTGCACGGCCACCTTTGACAAACTTCCGCCTTCGATTGTACTACACTGGGGCGCCATGATTAGTATCTTTGATTGCATGCTGATAATACTGCTCCTGTGTGAATACCATGCCACCACCGCCTCCCCCTCCTTGTCCACTCTCACTGCCGCCCCATCCCCCATCTCCATCATCTCCACCTGCATATCCACCTGGTGAACCAATAGTCATGGAGTCATGGGAGTAGCTGTTGGATAATCGGGGCGAATCCTCGAGAGAAGGTGTGTCTTCTGCATTGGGATCCAAGATTTCTAAATCTGCAATATCAAGTGGATCTTTAACAGGGGCAGCCATTTCTTTCCCTTTCTTGGATCCCTAAGAAAACTAACTCTTCTTCTTTTGTGCCGGGGGAGGTGGCTCTCGTATGACAATGCCTTTGGCTGGGCCATATGTTTGACCTTTGTCCTTTCCTTTGCAGGTTGGGACGACGCCACCACCTTTCCCTTCGTAGTTTGGGATGGAGTAGCTAGTTGGACCCCTTCCTTCTTGACTGTGAGGAAGCAACTGTAGGTGCTTCTCTCATAAACTGTGTGTGGGGTGGGGGGCCCAACATCAATCTTTCAAAGTCAATATCATCATCAACATGTTCTCGACCTGTAGTAGTTCCCAACATGACAAAGTAAGGTAAGGTCAAACACAAAATATTGAATTATTATGTACAACAAAATGTCAACCAAGGTTCAAAAACTTGGCGGGATCGGGATCGGATCGGCCGAGTCGACTCGGTTTTGGCCCTCCCGATCCAAGCGGGGTAACCCAGCCGGTCCCTGCACGCAGATCGACTCGGCTCGGCTGGGCTCGGCGGGCTCGCCGAGCCCGGCTCGGGCCGATCCAGTTCAAACAGCTAGTTTAAGAAACTAGCCATTTCTAGCCGTTGGGGGGCGCTCCCCAACGGCCAGAAACAGCTAGTTTTGGCCCTTGGAGGCCTTGGGGGTCTATATAAACCCCCCAAAGGCCCCCATTATGCTCCAAACCATTTTTTGGGCATTCTCTCTCTCTCTCTCGGGCGCTCTTTTGCACTATTGCGAGGCGATCTCATCTTTCATGCTCTTGCTCTTCGTCTTCGACTCTTCGGGCTCTCTCACACACTCTCGGCCCGAACTCTTGGCTGCGATTGCTCTCCCTCTCTCTCAGCCGCAAAAAAAATATTTATTTTTTGTTTGTTTATTATTAACTTCTTTTTTGTGTTCTAAGTGATGGCCGCCGAAGGTGGTGCTGCTCCGGCTCCCCAATCTTCAAGCAACCCTCCCAGCGCCGATCCCGCTTGGGCTCATGGTACCGTTGTGGACATGGCTCGAAGGAAGGTCCAATGCAAGTATTGTAACCGGGTCTTATCGGGCGGCGTATGGCGTTTGAAACAACATCTAGCAGGAATTAAAGGTGAGGTGGCACCATGTTCGAGAGTTTCTGCTGAAGTTCGAATACAATTTTGCCAATACATGAAGGAGAAAGAGACATCCAAAGTAAACATTACTAGAAGACGCCAAGAAATCCGAGAAGAGCTGTCTGTCCCTTCTCGAAGGTCCGTGGATGTGATACATTTATCAAGAGGGAGACAAACAATTGATCTTGATGATGATGAAGAAGGTTAGTTAACTTAGTTTAGTAACTTTAGTTCAAAAATCCTCATTATAATTTATACATTTCAATGTATAACATCATCAATAATTTTTTTTACATTATCTATCATTCTATCTCATATTATAGAACAATTTCGTCGGGCATCGCAAGCAAGTCGAAGGTCTTTTACGGAAGAGGACTATCTCCGACGTACTGGTCAGCACCTAGGTCAAGGTAGTGGCCATGGGAGTAGTGGACAAGGGAGTTCAAGTGCTGGAATGTGTACAAATATACCTGAGGTTTCAGTAGATATCCTTAGAGACGAAGATCCTAGAGTGGGACCATTGGACCCATTTCTCACCAGGTGGAGGGAGAAGCAACCATCCATTTCTGCAGCCTTCAAGAATTTGAAAATATGCAAGGAGAAGATAGGAAGAGAGACATCAAGATGGTTCTCTTCAACAACATACCGGCTAATACAGCAAAAGGACCATATTATGAGTCAATGATCGAGACTATTGGTGAAGTGGGCAAAGGAGTAGAAGGCCCTACTTCTTATGAAATCTACAACAAGTACTTGGACATAGAGGTTGAAGATATGAAGGCATATGTTTCCACTTTTGAACGCATATGGAATGAATATGGTTGCACGTTAATGTGTGATGGATGGATAGGTATGTACTATGTACAACTACAAGTGTAGTGTTTGGTCAGTTAATTGTTATTCATTAATAACACAGGTTTTAATTTTTCTTATGGAATTGTGCAGGTATTACACGAAGAAGTATCAATGATGTATCATGTCCTATTTTTCATGTATTTCAGTTCATAAATACAATGTTTATATTTTTCCTATTTTTCATATTTTTTCTAATTTTTTTTCAATTTTTTGAGGGTGCCGATCCAGCCCCCTTTAGCTCAGCCAGACTTGGCCGTGCTCGGCCCGGCTCGGTCGAGCCGGGGTCGGGATCGGCCGGTCCGATCGGTTTGGGGCCGGCCGATCCAATCCCGATCCTCGGGTTCTTGAACCTTGATGTCAACTATTGTCTCACCTGAAGAAGGCAGAGCACTTTTCATTCGTATGTCACCAAGAAGACCCACCTCTTTTTCTTGAAGCTTTGGATATATGACTTAATCTCATCTACTTCTTCATTTAGATATCTCCCTGCCAAGTCTTTTGATGTGGGAGGTTGCACATGTAGCCCATGATGTTGTACCTCCTAGGTCATGGTTTTGTAATATGTTCTATTAGCTGCATTGAATGAAATGCCCGAATGATGCCACCATTTTGCCACTGCATGACCCACTTTGTATCTAGGCCCTTGCTGGTTGTATGCATCCTCAATTTTGGTTTGCTTGCCATGCTCCGAGAATATATGTTAGGATCCACCTCTTCTAAGGTCACACCTGTGGGTCTCTTCCTTTGCGGCCCTTATTACTCTTGAATTGGGACTGGAATTTGGGTGAAGTAATCCCCCACATTGAAAAATCGATGGGACTGGGCCTCGCCCCCAACCCTTGAGCCACTGCCAACCTGAAAATTCCCTCTCTGCTCAGCTTCCCGTGACTCAACTTTGCTTTGTGCTTTGGTCCGCCTTTGATGTTCATCAGGCAAATGCTCTGCATAAATTTCTGGCTCATCATCGTCGTCTTCGTCTCGCTGCCTTCTTGAGATGATCCTCTCCTGCATCTCCCTATCTGCCTTCTGTTGGATTGAGATGGAGCTTTAGATGTCCTAGAAGGGGGTGAATAGGACTTCTTTGCATTAAAATTTATCTGAAAATAGGTAACACTAAATAGAATCGTTAGTACTTAGTGTAGTGTGTGAAACAAGTGTTAAACTTGGTGGAAACAATCACACAAGTGCACAAAAGATTTTATCCTGGTTCGGCCCTTTCCACATGGAAGTCCTACGTCCAGTCCCCAAACAACCTTTTGGGATTTCACTAACTCCCAAGAACACTTGGCCTTCTCTCAGCTTGAGAGGTATTACAACCCATTTGCATCCGAACAAGTCTTCCCTTTACAAAGAGGTACAAAGACCACCTACACCAGTAGGTCTTCCCTTCACAAGAGGGGCGCTACAGGGAACAAACCCCCTGCTGGTTATCTTTTACAGAAATAAAACACTTGTGTGTCTATCCACAAGAATGAGCAAACACAGAAGATCAGAAAGAGATACAAGTAAGAATAGAAGCTCTAACTCTTTCTGACTCAGGAGAGTGGACTGAGAAAATCTGGATTTACAGAAGGCCACTCAAAGAAAGACTTCTAGAAAGCAAGAGAGCTGGGAAGTTGAAGCTTGAGAACAACAGGCTCTCTTCAGATCTTGAACTCTTGTTCTTGCTCTTTTCTGTAGAGGGTGAGGTTGTGTATATGGTTGTATCTAGCTTGCTTCTCACACTCTTGTATTCTCTCTTATCTTGTATTTTTCTTGTTCAAACTTCAGTTCATATATAAGCATCAGAGACTGAGCTTCCCGTTTGAAACTGAACGTTGGAAAGTAGCTGTTTGAAAGATAGCCGTTTGAATCTTGGGTAATGAGACTATGAGCTTTCTTAGTTGTCCATCAGATCATCAGCTCTTGAGGTCTAACCAAGGTTCAAAAACCCGGGGATCGGGATCGGATCGGTCGGCCCAAAACCGATCCGACCCGGCGATCCCGACCCCGGCTCGGCCGAGCCGGGCCGAGCCCGGCTGAGGCAGGGGTGGCTGGATCGGCCCATTATACAGGTGTATATCTTATACAGGCTGAGTTCAGGCCTTATTTACCTGAATATCATTTAAGTAAATGTTTCATTTACTTAAGATATTACATGTAAATAAGGAAGTACCCCCCATTTGAATCCAATAAAAATATCAAAAAAATCATATCTCTTACCAATAAAAAGTCAACTCTCCCACCGAAGAAGAAAATCGTGATTTCGTTGATTTTAGCGAAATACTAACTTTCTAATCTCTCATAATTTAGCCTATCTAAAAATTTGATAATTCAAATAAACCATATGGAACACTAAAAATCCAAAGTCCGGTAAAAAAAGTCAAACGTGCATATGACTTCTCCAAGGGAGCCACTCTCCTACTGACAGCACTTAGTCTGCTTGAGACCTCTCAGGATTTGGTCAAACTTAAACTATCATCACTCAAAATCATGAGAATTGTCACTTTCTAATTTCTTTTCAATAAAAAGTGAAAAATCTCATGAGTTTAGATGATGATAGCTTAGGTTTGACCAAATCCTGAGAGGTCTCAAGCAGACTAAGTGCTGTCAGTAGGAGAGTGGCTCCCTTGGAGAAGTCATATGCACGTTTGACTTTTTTTACGGACTTTAGATTTTTAGTGTTCCATATGGTTTATTTGAATTATCAAATTTTTAGATAGGCTAAATTATGAGAGATTAGAAAGTTAGCATTTCGTTAAAATCAACGAAATTGCGATTTTCTTCTTCGGTGGGAGAGTTGACTTTTTATTAGTAAGAGATATGACTTTTTTGATATTTTTATTGGATTCAAATGGGGGGTACTTCCTTATTTATATGTAATATCTTAAGTAAATGAAACTACAAATAATAACATTTACTTAAATGATATTCAGGTAAGTAAGACCTGAAATCGCAGTGGACTCGGCCTGAACTCAGCCTGGGATTGGCCTGGACTCAGCCCATGACAAGGTTGAACCGGATCGGCCCGGCTCGGGCCGATCCGAGGCGGATCGGGCCGGGCTCGGCGAGCCGGCCGAGCCAGCCGAGCCGGTCCGATCCGCGTGCAAGGACCGGCTAGGTTACCCCGGCTCGGATCGGGAGGCCCAAAACCGAGCCGACTCGGCCGATCCGATCCCGATCCGGCCGAGTTTTTGAACCATGGTCTCAACGGCTTCAAACTGTGCAGATAGTTTCAAGGTTCTATAGATAGCTTCATTAAATGTTCTGCAAACTCCATACCCATGACTGAAAGCATAGCAAGCTTCAGTGGGTAGCTGCGTATCTGGAAGATCATGAATAGAACATAGATGCCTCAATTCTTTCGGAGGTAGGTGAGATAAAAATATATAAAGTATAAAAGAGTTCAGACAGACAAACGTTCAGAGCATTTAAAGATAGACAAACAGTGTATGGGGAATATAAGGACGTTTCCTGAAAGTCATAGAGTTCTGACAGAAAGAGAGTGTGGTAGGTGAGTTCTGACAGATAACTCATGCTGCTTATATCTACCATCGCATTAAACTCATGACCATTTGTCGAATAGGGATAGAACTATCTTTCTGACAGTGAGAGAAAGAATAAGTATACAAATCTTTCAGATTTCAAAAGAACAATTTAAACGAGAGTAAAATTTAAATACAATATTTTTCCCGCTAAAACTATTTGAATTATGATAGCAGAGAAATAATCACAAGGACTAGAGAAGAGATTTTCATTCATAAGAGATCCCAAAGCAATAAGAAAAATCATGGAAGTAATCATATAATAACTTATTAGGTTCTGTAAGAAATGATATATACATAAAAAATTATCTAAGTGTGAGTTCAAAAGTTGATGTTTATATTTCGACTTACAAGAAGTCGGAGTCAAAGACAATAGATGCATACAGAACTTCGACTATATAGAAGTCGTAGTGAGACATTGATTGATAACAGACTTCGATTTCTTGAGAGTCGGAGTGATAGAGGTTTGTTCATCAATCGATGTCATACTTCGACTTCCAGGGAGTCGGAGTGCAAAGCAAACTAAAGCAATAGATACAAGACTTCGACTTTCTAGGAGTCGGAGTAAAGTCCGACTTCGACTGTTAAAGAGTCAGAGTAAAGGCCAGTTGATAAGCAATCGGTATCAAGACTTCGACTTTTCAAGAGTCGGAGTTCCGCTAGACTTCGACTTTTCCAAAAGTTGGAGTACGACCCATTTGTTCATCAATTGGTACAACACTTCGACTTTTCTAAAGTCGGAGTCTTCGACTTTTCTAAAGTCGGAGTCAGTATGGTATACAGTATACGCTGTGGACTTAGAGAAATTTCTTTACAAACGTGTGACAATGTTGATACTTTGATTTTGTGTGTGCATAAATTTTGGCTAAAATATTATTCATGTATACCTTTAATTTGTTACATTATAAAAATAAATTATAGTATAAATCAATAAATTGATTTAAGAGATATTAAAAGATTTTGTCATAGCAAAAACATAATGATTAAACATTTGAATTGCACAACAATATTTCTAAGGAAAGTTGCTCAACACCTTCTTCCTTACAGTCTCGGCCCGAACACCTTAAGGTGATCAACCATGAGCCGCTTCACTTCAGAAGGCATCGACTTGTAACTCTACACATCATGGTACCTTGCTAGCCGCCCACCTGTAAGGTGCTTTTTCAGGCGAGAGACGCCACCTTCTTGTCTCGTATGGCCATAGTAATTGCACTTGTAATTGTGCCTACTACCTAACATGGTTCCATACTGCCACCCAATGTCCTCAATAGCCTTTCTTCGGTGCCATCTACGAAAAACAAATAGGCATTACTTTTGGATGTTTTTTTTTTTACGTTGGATTCACGTACAATCAATTCTAACAACACGTTAAAAGTTGTAAGTTGCATTGCTATGAAATGCTCATAGGTTGCTATTTTTTATTTTTTTAAAAATAATTTCAGAAATTCAAAATTTGGGGGAAATCCCCAAATCCATATGAAAACAACGTACATGTAAGGGGAAAATGGTTGCAACTGAACATTAATCACTTGCAACATCATTTCCCATCAATATATTTCCCATACATCAACAAAAAAACCAAAACATGGAAGGAACATGGTGGGTTACCTTCAAAACAGTGAAATAGGTGAAGAGAAGGATGAAAATAGGGCCTTCAAGGCCTCCAAATACCTTCAAATCCACGTAGAAAGCCTCCTTAGGTTTCTTGGAGTGTAGATCTGAGGTTTTTTTGTGGGGAATGGGGGACAGAGGGGTGGCAAATGGGTTTCCGGCTTGAAACCCTGCGAATCGGGACTGCACAGTCCCATTTCTCAGGGTCTTGGCTGACACTTAAGGGTGTTGGCCGAATCGGATCGGATCGGATCCGAATCGGGCGAATCGAGCCCGATGCGTACGATTCGGCCGGTCTGCATGCGACCCGGGCGAATCAAGCGAATCATGGAGTGGGTTCGTCGTGATTCGCTTTGATTCGCCTGAATCGGGCCGATTTGCTCCGCATTGGCAAACCTTGGTTAGGACACGTGCTTGTTTTGGAAAATTTGTGGATAACATATTTGCCAAATTTGGCTTTGTTGAGACTGTCCGGGATTTTTCCTTCAAGATAGTTTGAGGCAATTGGCCAGGAGGGGGAAAGGATGTATCTGACCATCTGGTCTTATTGCTGAATGGAAAGCTTTGAGCCCAGTAAGCCTGCAAAAGGATATCTGGGTAGCCAATTTACAGCAGTATGGAATGTGAGGGACAATAGACTCCTCAGAAAGGAATTCAGACAATCGACTGTGATCATCAACAGCCACATATATTTGTTTCAGGAATGGTCTTCTGCAGATCCGGCAAACAGCATTCTGTCTCTATTCTGCTATGGAGACTTTATAAGTGGAAGAATTTCTTCCTGTAATTGTGGGGTAAGGATGTAGTAGGTTGGGGGCAGGATCTTTAGGGCTATATCACCAACTTGGTAGCTCATATTGTTTTTTTGTGTTAATGAACTTGTAGGTTTCAAGCTACATTACCACTCCCACCCCCCAACAAAAGAAAATTGTATCTTCTCCAAGTTTCCCAGCTGATTCATACTGCTTCTTATCCATTGGAGTTTGCTGGCTGGTTCACTAAACTCAATGGGACGCTATTGCATTCAGTGCCTCAACTTGAAGTTGCTCCCCCTTGCGAAGTACCCATATTTGTCAGACTTAGTTAAGAACTTGTAGGACTTGAGAAGAATGCTGCTGCATTGGGCTTGTGCCCAATAACGTCAACCTCCATAACTGCAGATTGAAGAATATAGATATTACCTTTGCTTCTCTTCTTTCCTCAGGAATATTCTTCTTAGCTTAGTTACTTCAACTGTCAGGACTGTTCCATAGCTTTTATGCTTGACTACTTCTGGTATAATCACGTTAGTGGCATGGGAGTGTCTGTATATGGCAGCAAGTTGAACCTCTTGAGACACCTTTCTTGATTATAGTAGTTCAGATGGTTGCAATATAACAAAGGTACTCCTATGGAAAGTCCTCAATCCTACTTTCTTTCCTTTTTCCTTTTCACTACATAATTGCATATAACCACAAGTGATAGTTTTCCAAGTTGCAACCCTTTGTAAGGAGTAGAGAAAGTCAACTCAAACCTTTCTCTGGAACAGTAGTAATAGAGGTGTCCTGTGTATATTATTCTTCCTTGTAATGACTGAATGAATATGGAGATACCCTAACACCATCTTGAATCCCAATGTTGAGAGGTAGTGCTTAACAGCCTTTTCTAGAAGAATGTGATAAATCCAAAGATGTGTAACAAAATCTTTGCATACTTGCACAGTTGCACAACATCTCTGAATGAATTATTTTCATTAATGCAAAAATGTTCCTTGCTGGATGAATATGCCTTTGTGTCTGTCTGACCTTTTTTCCTGCATTCTTTTGTTTTGCTGACGCTAAAAATTAATTTTATTATTGCGCTACATTTATTATTATTATTTTTAAATTTCTTAGCTGTTGAACAGCCTTGAAGCCCTTGGACTACAACACAATGTTTCCTTCAAGAAAGGGGCCTGTAGCATTCTCCACAGTTTTACAGGTTGCATAAAGGTGCAGTGCAAAACACATCATGGGGAAGAAAGAGGAGGATGCTTCAGCTAAAACTTCGAAGCCCTCTTCCACACAGGTCTGTTCACACAACTTTTATCTGAGTTGCAAAGCAGTGGTCTTGATGCTTCTCATAATGAAATGTTTAACTTTTTAATATGTAAGAACAGCCTCCTCCTACCAGTCCTGCAACAGTATTTCCTGATTGGGCATCCTTTCAGGTTATGAGAACTATCTCAAACTCTTTTCACTTGATATGCTGTCATTCAAATTTCCTCATTTGGTAGAATATTTTGCATTCACCTGTAGGCATATTATAATCCTGCTGGAACTGCTCCTGTACCTCCTGGATTTTATCCTCCTGTGGCATCCAGTCCTCAAGGGCATCCATATATGTGGGGTCCACAGGTATTTCTTTTTTTCAACAATCAGATCATGTCCTTTAGTCATTGGGTAGTTATATTGTGGGAGGAACCTTTGTATAGTCATCTGATGGATCATAAGGTGGTGAGAATCTTATGTTAATCATTTATCTATCAATTGTTGTTTGAGGGAGACTCACTCCTTTGCTCAGGGTCTGGGAGAGCATTAATGTATTTTTTTCTGCAGCACATTATGCCTCCATATGGAACGCCGCCACCTCCATATGTTGCCATGTATCCAACAGGGGGGCTGTATCCTCATCCTACCATTCCACTGGTATTGTTTACCTAATACCTTGGATTTTTGTGTATTTTCCACTTAATTTGGATTTATTTCATCCGTCTAGACTCAAGTTATTAGACATATCTTTAGTTTAACCTGTTATATTTGGACTTTCTCAAAGATCTCATCCATGTAAACCTTATCCCATGAACCAACATTGGACTACCAATGCTCCCATGAATTTTAGGCTGTTGGCTGCCCTCGGCAGTCGAGCAATTTCTATTGGCTAGAAAAAGGCAAGGTACCTAACTTTTCACTTTTTGGCATGTAGCATGTCAATAAGCTCTTCTGATTATTGCACATAAGGAAAAGGTTCAAGAGCTAGAAAAGAACGCAAAAATAAGGTGTGAAGCTGAAGCCGAAAGATCCTTGATGTCAATGTTCCTGATGGCATAAGGGATCATTA
Organism: Colocasia esculenta; assembly: GCA_014218235.1. Lineage (NCBI taxonomy): Eukaryota > Viridiplantae > Streptophyta > Magnoliopsida > Alismatales > Araceae > Colocasia > Colocasia esculenta. The sequence continues at coordinate 82,262,814 of CM024763.1, forward strand.
TTTTTTATTTCTGGAACAAAGCCAAGGTCCTA
>CM024763.1:82262945-82371729 GCA_014218235.1 Colocasia esculenta
GAAGGAACTATGGGCCATGCGCCTCTGCCATGCACTCCTCACCATGTCAAGGAAATTTGCTTCTTCGAACCAGATCCTCTCAAATCTGAAGACTTGTCTCTTCTCCTGACTACGTCTGGTTGTCAAGAGAATAGGCTTGTAATAGAGGTTGGCCAAGCCAAACAGGAGACTTGCATGTGAGGGAAGTGGTCCTTCTAGTCCACTAACACAAAGAATCTGTCAAGTCTAGAGCAGGATAGATTCTCCCTCAAGTTGGACTTGGTGAACTGAGCATTCATCATTCTAACATCAATGAGGGCCACTTGTTAGATGAAGTTGCAGAAATCCTCAATCTCTCTCTAGAGATAATGGGCTCCTAACCTCTTTGACACTGCCAATACCTTATTGAAATCTCTATCCACACACCAAGGCCGACTAGAAGAAAGGTAGTAGGTCAAAAGCTTTTGCCATAGACAACTCTTTCCTTCCCTAGTTTGAGGACCTAGGAAAGTCGCAAGAGAAGTCGTCCCTCAGACATCAGAAATGAAGAGAGATGGCCCACCGATCAATCCACCTCCCCTCCATCTCCTGGATTCCACAACACCATTATACCTCCATCCCTCCCAACCGTCAGAGAAACCATCCCCTTCATAAGTCTACTCCACCAATCTCTCTCATCAGCCTCACGCCATCCCCTTCACACTTAGTCTCATATAAGCTAAGGATATCACCATCTCCCTTATCGTGTCCTCTTCCCCTTGTGTTCCAGGAGAAGATTCTCATGGAGAGTGAAGTGTAGCCCCTCACCTCCCTCCTCCTCCTCATCCACTAGAACTTCCTTTGCACCACCCCTCATTGCCTTTGTAACATCCCATGTTACCCTGACCAGTCGCCCTCATCAAGGGTGGCGACACAGGGTATGTCGCCTTCTGAAGACGACATGTGGCTTGTCGCCTTCCAGTTGGGAAGGCGACTGGCCCTATGTCGCCTTCTCTCTTTGCTGCCAGCCGCATGCACCTTTGTCGTGTAGTTGTCTGAAGAGGGATGACAGGTGTCAGCATCTGGCAGTAAGGAGGCGACAGGTCCTATGTCGCCTTCTGGTGTCAGGCCTGCATGGCTGACACGTGGCGATGTCGCAAGTCGACTTGACCGTTGAGCAGGGGATAGCGACATGGCCTATGTCGCCTTCAGGGTTACTGAAGGCGACGAGGCCCATGTCGCTTCTCATGTTCAAAGGGTTAAGTGCTCAGGCGAGAGCACAAGCCCCAGTTCGTCTCCTTGCTTGTGCAAGGCTTCTCCTCCGGCGAACTGAGGCTTGGGGACTCCGTGGGAGGCTTGGGAGGAGGTTGTTTGACCATCTTGCAAGGTAGGTTGCTCTTGGTTGTTGATGGTTGGGTTGTTCTTGTTTGTTTGCCCTTGTGTTCCCCATTGCTTGATCCCCCTCACTGTCTTTCCTTTCTTGAGATGCTTGGATGATGGTCTCTAGGGAGAGGAAGTGCTCGGTTCGTGGGAGGAGGCTCGTGGATCGTCGGAGCTCGGAGGTGGAGGGTTGCTAACCTACGAGAAGGGCCCTTGAGGTTGGATCTTCATCTCGAGGTAGGGAACCCAAACCTTCCCCCTAGTTCCACTTGCTAGGATCCTCACCTCTTCCAAGCCTAGAACTTGCATGCTAGGTTGTTTTCATGCTTTGGTTATGGATGTGGTTGTGTGGTGCTTTGCATGCAATGGTTGCTTGGGTTTGAGGGTTCTCCATGTTGAGTGAGATGCATGTGAGTGTAGGTTATTGTGCATGCTTGTTGGGGTTTCTAGAGGGTGGTTTGAGCTCTTTAGAAATATTTAATAGCCTACATGTTCCCTCCGCGGTTGTGATTGTAGTGTGGTTGAGGCCCTGAAGAAGGGAGTCTCGGTGTGTTGCACCCTGGTAAGGCGACACCTTTGGTGTCGCCACCCAGGTGGCGACACATCGATGCGTCGCCTTCAGGAACTCCTGAAGGCGACAGCATCTATGTCGCCACCTTGGTGGCGACATGGGGGCCGTCGCCTTCTGCCTGTTTTTCCGTTCCGGTTCCGGTGTCTGTTCCGGAGCACTGACTGATAGCGACAAAGGCCTTGTCGCTATCAAATCAGTAGGGTTGCGCCGCTTGGTTGTCGCCATCCTGATGGCGACACGGGGCCGTGCCTTCTCAGTCAGAGAAGGGACCTTGCCACCTGCTCAGTGTCTTGCTTCCGCTGCGACTCGGTTTCTCGCAACTGTGCTGTTTCCTAGTACAGTGCTACTGCTAGTCTCTCTCTTCGCCGGTGCTAGGCACTTGAGGGCTTGTCCGCGAGACAGGTTGTTACCGTTACCTGGGACCCCCGGTTTCCGCGCGCTTGTGTCAGAGGGTGTTGCTCCAGACGGCGGGGTTTGCTCGAGTCGTTGACTTTGGTAGCAGTAGGGGAAAACGGTGGGACAGCGACGTGGTCGTTTGTGGAGCTCTCTTAGCTGAGACTGGACGCCGGTAGTGTGTGACTCGTACGGCGCAGTTCAGCTAGTCCGTTCTCACTGCCTCACTCTACGTGGTTCCGGTACCACCTAGAGGTGTCAGGCGTGGACCGTAGTCCGGCCAGACTACGGCAGTTTGTGGTTCCGCGTCTCACTCCGACGGGAGGTGTCAGACATGGACCGTTGGTCGAGGGTAAGACGCGTGGCGCACCTGACCAGCTGACTAGAGTAGTGTACTGTAGCTAGTGTGCTTGTCCAGGCAGTTCGCTGTCTGTGTTTACAGCTGGGTTCTTGTGGTGCCTTGGTTTACACGGGTTTCCGGTCCCGCCGAGTGGCTTAGACCGACGACTGTGTAGTTCTTTCACGCTTCCGCACTTTACTCTGTTTAGTAGATTAGACTTTACTGCTTTATTTAATTATTGCACTAGTCTATATGCTTGTGGAACCAGTGGGAGATTGGTAGTCCTACTGGGCTTCTTCGTGAAGCTCACTCCCTGTTTTGCAGGTGAGACTTCACAGCAGTTCCCTCCGCGGCGTAGCGAGGAGACGGGCCCGCAGTAGTCGGCGTCTCTAGTGGCAGTGTTTCCCCCAGTTCTGTACTTCCCTCGGGGTATGCCCCTAAGGGATGTGTTATTCCTTTTCCGTTCTGCACTTGTACTTTACTACTTTGGGACTTGTACTAGACTTGCACGTTGTGTTAGACTTCTCTTGCACTAGTTGGTACATCTTTAGTACAATTGTCGTTATTTACTTTCCGTCACATATCTCGTTAGACCGATCCGTTAGCCCTTCCGGGTCTCCGGACCCGTGGGCGGCGGTGCCGACGGTCGGATCCTTGGTGGGAGCCGGGGACCCGGGCGCCGGGGCCGTTACAGTGGTATCAGAGAAAGGGGTCTATCAAGACTTGTGGTGGAAATGAGTAATGACGTAAAGTCCCTTAGAAAGTATAAGTGAACACTGCTAGCCGCCGGAGTCTTAAGTGTCAATAACTAAATCTGGCTGTTTTGCAGATCATGCCTCCACGCACTCGCAGGCAGGCTCATAACTTGGTGGAGCGTCAGGAGACTGAGTCGGACAGTTCGGTTGCTGCCGAGCAGGTGCCGTTCGGTGCTCAGCCCCAGCAGTTCGAGCAGCCTGACGACCCGTTGCCGCAGGGAGGACCGCAGCAGCAGCAGGAGCAGCAGCAGTGGTATCCACCTGCGCCCCCGCCGGCCGTCATGGAGCAGTGGTGGAGAGCGATGCTTCAGGGTCCGTGGCAGTACCCGCCGCAGCAGCAGTACCAGCCGTACCAGCAGATGCCAGCAGGAGGTCAGCAGTTTGCAGAGATGGCAGCAGAGGAGCAGCCACCACCGACCCCGCAGGCAGCACCGGTTCAGCCAGAGGTACCACCCGTAGTTCGGCAGCAGACTCCAGCAGCAGCAGCAGCACCTGAGGACCGCACCGTGCTTCTGGAGAGGTTCCTTCGTCTTCGACCTCCTACGTATGTAGGCGACCGCGATCCGGATAGAGCAGAGAGTTGGGTCCATGAGCTCGAGCGCACCTTCGAGACCATGGACTCTGCAGAGTTGGATCAGTTCGTTTGGCAGTATATCAGCTGAAGGGGTCAGCCCATGAGTGGTGGCGAGCAGTGAGGCTGACCAGGTTTCAGGGCAGGAGGTTGGAGCAGATCTCTTGGCAGCAGTTTCTCGAGGCCTTCCGCGGCGAGTACCTTCCCGACTATGTCTGCCGGAGAGGAGGGACTTGTTCCCGAGTTAGTCCAGGGAGACTTAACCGTGGGACAGTACCATCAGAGGTTTCTGCAGCTACTTCGACACGTTCCCCACGTGGCAGCTAGTGAGCAGGCTCGTACCGAGCGGTTCATTAGCGGGCTACGTCCCGACTTGAGGTGGGCCATGGCTGGTCACCTCTGCGACACCTTGTCAGTAGCAGTGGCGAGAGCTACGGCCGTGGAGCGGAGTGTCGGTTTCAGCCGCAGCAGAGTGGAGGTTCAGGGAGATCTTCTCCGTACCAGTGCCCCTACAGGCAGTCGGGGGAGTGTGTCTTCTTCTTCCTCTTCGGGAACAGGCGGTGCTGGCCTGACCACGAAGTTGAAGAAGTTGTTCACTCGTGGAGGCAGGCGTCACTCGCAGCAGCAGAGGCGTCAGACCTTGCCGTTTCCAGCGGAGCAGTCCGTCCAGCAGGGAGCAGAGCAGAGCCAGCAGGGTTCGGGTTGTTACCATTGCGGCAGGAGGGGCACTTCAGGCGAGAGTGTCCGTTGATGCAGCAGCAGGAGCAGCACCAGCAGGCACCTCAGGCGCAGTACCGTCCACCCCAGCCACCTCAGCGCCAGCAGCAGTACCAGGGCAACAGCAGCACAGCGTCCGCAAAGCAGCAGCAGCCTCAGCGAGGTCGTGGACGCGGTCGGGTGATGAACATCACCAGAGAAGGCGGAGGCCTCTAACCTGGTCGTCGGTACGATTCCTATCCTTGGTAGAGCTGCTAGAGTTTTGATTGATCCGGTGCTACGCACTGTTTTGCTTCAGAGGAGTTCTTTGCTACTTTGACCGAGTTTGCTCCGGAGCGGACCTGCGACCTAGCTGTTGAGCTTCCGACGGGTGACTTCGTTCGTACCCTTGGTTACTTGGAGGGTGTCACCGTCGAGGTGCAGGCCACCAGCTACCAGCCAGACTGTTTGCCTTGCAGCTCCACGACTTCGATGCCATTTTGGGCATGGACTGGTTAGAGGCACACTCTGCTTTGGTAGATTGTCAGCGAAAGACCGTGCGGTTCGAGTTACTGGAGCACCTGTGCTTTGCTTCCGAGGTACCCGGTCTGTCCACCGACCCTTTGTTTTCTCTGTAGAGCTCGGCGTCTTATCCGAGACGGTTGTGTTGCTTTCCTAGCTTCCGTTTGTGCCTCGGATTCGGGTGAGTTGCTGTTTCCTGACGTGCCGGTTGTTTGTGAGTTTGCTGACGTGTTTCCGGAGGATCTACCTGGGTTTCCGCCTGAGCGGGAGGTAGATTTCTCCATTGAGTTGCTTCCGGGGACGATGCCTGCGTCCAAGGCACCGTACCGGATGGCGCCGGCGGAGCTGCGGGAGTTGAAGCGCCAACTAGAGGAGTTCTTGCGTTGGGCTTCATTCGTCCTAGCCGCTCGCCGTGGGGAGCGCCTGTGTTGTTTGTGAGGAAGAAGGATGGTAGCCTGAGAATGTGTATTGATTATCGTCAGCTGAATCAGGTTACCGTGAAGAATAAGTATCCTTGCCCAGATCGATGACTTGTTTGACCAGTTGCAGACAGCTTCAGTGTTCTCGAAGATCGACTTGAGGTCGGGTTACTACCAGTTGCGGATTCGGAATCAGACGTTCCGAGATCAGCCTTTCGCACCTGCTACGGTCACTTCGAGTTTGTCGTGATGCCTTTTGGGCTCACAAATGCCCCAGCAGCGTTCATGGAGATGATGAACAGTGTTTTCAGCGAGTACCTGGACCGGTTCGTGGTGGTGTTCGTCGACGACATCCTGGTGTACTCAGCGACGCGGAGGAGCACGAGGTTCACTTGAGGCTGGTATTGCAAACTTTGAGGAGTCACCGACTTTATGCCAAGTTCAGCAAGTGTGAGTTTTGGCTAAAGGAGGTGCACTTCCTTGGGCACGTTGTTTCTGGTGCAGGTGTGGCGGTTGATCCCGCCAAGGTTGAGGCCGTTGTTTTCTTGGGGCCAGCCCACTACAGTTGCTGAGGTTCGCAGTTTCCTGGGGCTGGCAGGCTACTACAGGAGGTTCGTGCAGGACTTCGCCAGAGTTGCAGAGCCTTTGACCGTTTGACCAGGCGGGAGACCCGGTTTGTGTGGACGACAGAGTGCGAGCAGAGTTTCCAGGAGCTGAAGAGTCGGCTGACTTCAGCTCCGATCCTTGTTGTTCCTTCTGGCACTGGCGACTTTGTTGTCTACACAGACGCTTCGGGTACTGGTTTGGGTGCTGTGTTGATGCAGCACGTCGAGTAGTTGCCTATGCTTCTCGTCAGCTGAAGAAGCAGAGCAGACTACCCGACGCACGACCTGGAGCTTGCAGCGTCGTGTTTGCCTTGAGGTTGTGGAGGCACACTTGTACGGTGAGGTGTTCGAGGTCTTCACCGACCACCGCAGCTTACAGTATGTCTTCACGCAGAGGGATCTCAACCTCAGGCAGCGCAGGTGGCTCGAATACTTGAAGGACTATGACTTTAGTCTTTCCTATCACTCAGGGAAGGCTAATGTCGTGGCAGATGCTTTGATAGGAGAGCCCACCTGAGTCTTGTTGGTTAGCACTGGAGACTCCTGGAGGAGCTCCGCTCAGAGTGTGTTTGTACCGTCGAGCCTCCGCGAGAGGGCATGGCAGCCGTCCCTGACCGTTCGTCCGTGGATTTTTTCACAGGTACTGAGGTTCAGAGTGCAGACGAGGACTTGGCAGACGTGTTGCGGTTGCCCGAGGTAGCCTGGACGAGGACAACGAGGTTCGTTTCGAGGCAGACTCTACGTTCCAGAGGACGCCAGGGAGGAGGTACTGTCGAGGCTCACGGTCGTGATACCTATTCATCCAGGCTCTACCAAGATTTACCATGACTTGAGGGTACTCTTTTGGTGGCCGGGATGAAGAGATGATATCGCTGAGTTTGTTTCGCGTTGCCTTACCGTGCCAACAGGTGAAGGCAGAGCACCAGCGTCCTGGTGGTGAGTTGCAGTCGCTTCCCATTCCAGTGTGGAAGTGGGAGCATATCACCACGGACTTTGTTTCCGGCTTACCTCGTACCTCTCAGGGGCACGACAGTGTTTAGGTCATCGTTGACAGTTTGACGAAGACCGCTCGCTTTCTTCCACTCAGAGCAGCTTGGCCAGTTGACAGACTTGCTCGGTTGTTTGTGGACAGAGTGGTACCTTTGCACGGAACCCCGGTCTCTGTTGTCTCAGATAGAGATATGAGGTTCACTTCTCGTTTCTGGCGCAGCTTTCAGCGTGCACTTTGGCACTGAGAGCTGAGGCTGAGTTCGGCGTACCACCCACAGACAGACGGGTAGTCTGCGCGGACCATACAGACCCTCGAGGACTTGTTGAGAGCGTGTTGCCTAGACTGGGGCGGCACGTGGGAGTCGCACCTTCCCATGGTGGAGTTTTCTTATAATAATAGCTTTCACTCCAGCATCGGGATGGCGCCCTACGAGGCTCTGTATAGTCGGCCGTGCAGGACTCCGTTGCACTGGCACGAGGTTGGTGAGAGCAGTTGCTGGGTCCGGAGCTAGTTCAGCAGTGTGCAGACACAGTGAGGCTGATCCGGCAGAGGTTGCAGACAGCGCAGAGCAGACAGAAGAGCTACGCCGACGTCCGCAGGACACGCTTCAGTTCGAGGTTGGCGACAGAGTGTTCCTTCGGATCTCGCCTACCAAAGGCATTCTCAGGTTGGGAAGAAGGGCAAGCTCAGCCCGAGGTTTGTTGGCCCTTTTTCCATCCTGGAGCGTGTGGGCGAGGTCGCTTACCGGTTAGCCCTTTCGTCTGAGTTGGCAGGTGTTCACGACGTCTTTCCACGTTTCGCATTTGAGGAAGTACACCAGATCCGTCGCATGTGCTCGACTACTCGCAGCTTGAGGTCGCCCCCGACTTGTCCGTGCCAGAGTACCCAGTCAGCGTGGTGGACCGTAGAGTGCAGTAGCTTCGCAGGAGGAGGATCCCACTCGTCAAGGTGGTTTGGGAGCACCGCGCTGGTGGCAAGGCCACTTAGGAGCGTGAGGACGAGATGCGGGAGCAGTTTCCTTACTTGTTCGAGTGACAGGTACGCTGTTTTACTTTTGTTCCCCTAGTTTCGCCCTGAATTTCGAGGACGAAATTATTTTTTTATTGTTAGATTGTAACATCCCATGTTACCCTGACCAGTCGCCCTCCATCAAGGGTGGCGACACAGGTATGTCGCCTTCTGAAGACGAGATGTGGCTTGTCGCCTTCCAGTTGGGAAGGCGACTAGATCTCTCTTTGCTGCCAGCCGCTTGCACCTTTGTCGTGTAGTTGTCTGAAGAGGGATGACAGGTGTCAGCATCTGGCAGTAAGGAGGCGACAGGTCCTATGTCGCCTTCTGGTGTCAGGCCTGCATGGTTGACACGTGGTGATGTCGCAGGTCGACTTGACCGTTGAGCAGGGATAGCGACATGCCCTATGTCGCCTTCAGGGTTCTGAAGGCGAGGGCCCATGTCGCCTTCTCATGTTCAAAGGTTAAGTGCTCAGGCCGAGAGCACAAGCCCCAGTTCGTCTCCTTGCTTGGTGAAGGCTTCTCCTCCTCCGCGAACTGAGGCTTGGGACTCCGTGGGAGGCTTGGGAGGAGGTTGTTTGACCATCTTGCAAGGTAGGTTGCTCTTGGTTGTTGATTGGTGGGTTGTTCTTGTTTTTGCCCTTGTGTTCCCATTGCTTATCCCCCTCTCACTGTCTTTCCTCTTCTTGATGCTTGGTATGATGGTCCTCCTAGGAGAGGAAGTGCTCGTTCGTAGGAGGAGGCTCGTGGATCGTCGGAGCTCGAAGGTGGAGGTTTGCTAACCTACGAGAAGGGCCCTTGAGGTTGGATCTTCATCTCGAGGTAGGGAACCCAAACCTTCCCCTAGTTCCACTTGCTAGGATCCTCACCTCTTCCAAGCCTAGAACTTGCATGCTAGGTTGTTTTCATGCTTTGGTTATGGATGTGGTTGTGTGGTGCTTTGCATGCAATGGTTGCTTGGGTTTAGGGTTCTCCATGTTGAGTGAGATGCATGTGAGTGTAGGTTATGTGCATGCTTGTTGGGGTTTCTAGAGGGTGGTTTGAGCTCTTTAGAACCATGTTTTTAGCCTACATGTTTCCCTCCCCGCAGTTGTGATTGTAGTGTGGTTGAGGGCCTGAAGAAGGGAGCCTCGGTGTGTTGCACCCTGGTAAGCGACACCTTTGGTGTCGCCACCCGGTGGCAACACATCGATGCGTCGCCTTCAGGAACTCCTGAAGGCGACAGCATCTATGTCGCCACCTTGGTGGCGACATGGGGGCCGTCGCCTTCTGCGTGTTTTTCCCGTTCGGTTCCTGTGTCTGTTCCGGAGCACTGACCTGATAGCGACAATGGCCTTGTCGCTATCAAATCAGTAGGGTTGTGCCGCCTTGGTTGTCGCCATCCTGATGCGACACGGGGCCTGTCGCCTTCTCAGTCAGAGAAGGGACCTTGCACCTGCTCAGGTCTTGCTTCCGCTGCGACTCGGTTTTCTCGGCACTGTGCTTTTCCTAGTACAGTGCTACTGCTAGTCTCTCTCTTCGCCCGGTGCTAGGCACTTGAGGGCTTGTCCGCGAGACAGGTTGTTACCGTTATCTGGGACCCCCGGTTCCCGCGCGCTTGTGTCAGAGGGTGTTGCTCCAGGCGGCGGGGTTTGCTCGAGTCGTTGACTTTGGTAGCAGTAGGGGAAAACGGTGGGACAGCGACGTGGTCGTTTGTGGAGCTCTCTTAGCTGAGACTGGTACGCCGGTAGTGTGTGACTCGTACGGCGCAGTTCAGCTAGTCCGTTCTCACTGCCTCACTCTACGTGGTTCCGGTACCACCTAGAGGTGTCAGGCGTGGGACCGTAGTCCGGCCAGACTACGGCAGTTTGTGGTTACTTGTGGTTCCGCGTCTCACTCCGACGGGAGGTGTCAGACATGGACCGTTGGTCGAGGGTAAGACGCGTGGCGCACCTGACCAGCTGACTAGAGTAGTGTACTGTAGCTAGTGTGCTTGTCCAGGCAGTTCGCTGTCTGTGTTTACAGCTGGTTCTTGTGGTGCCTTGGTTTACACGGGTTTTCCGGTCCCGCCGAGTGGCTTAGACCGACGACTGTGTAGTTCTTTCACGCTTCCGCACTTTACTCTGTTTAGTATTAGACTTTACTGCTTTATTTAATTATCGCACTAGTCTATATGCTTGTGGAACCAGTGGGAGATTGGTAGTCCCTACTGGGCTTCTTCGTGAAGCTCACTCCCTGTTTTGCAGGTGAGACTTCACAACAGTTCCCTCCGCGGCGTAGCGAGGAGACGGGCCCGTAGTAGTCGGCGTCTCTAGTGGCAGTGTTTCCCCCAGTTCTGTACTTCACCCTCGGGGTATGCCCCTAAGGGATGTGTTATTCCTTTTCCGTTCTGCACTTGTACTCTTTACTACTTTGGGACTTGTACTAGACTTGCACGTTGTGTTAGACTTCTTCTTGCACTAGTTGGTACATCTTTAGTACAGTTGTCGTTATTTACTTTCCGTCACATATCTCGTTAGACCGATCCGTTAGCCCTTCCGGGTCTTCGGACCCGTGGGCGGCGGTGCCGACGGTCGGATCCTTGGTGGGAGCCGGGGACCCGGGCGCCGGGGCCGTTACACATATAGGACTGTTGGAACGCGGATATTTATCGCTCAAGTGAATTTTAAAGGCGGGGGGGGGGGGGGGGGGGTGGGAGAACTGTTTACAGGAAAAAACAAAGATTTATTTTAATGAGGTCTGCATTAGGTTAAACCCTGAACCCTCGATATTCATTTCATTTTTCCGCGTGCGCTCGTATTTTCAGGTGATTGGAGTGGTCGTGTACTGGACCGTTCCCCACCGACCGAAGTCGTTGTTTCATTTACTCGAGTAAAAAACTCGAACACCTTCGATGCGATACTTTGTTAAAAGACCTTGTGCCGAGATTTAAAAGAAATAGATGACGAAATAAGTTTCCACATATATGCTCAAATGCATTTATGATATTTACATTTGCCCCTTTATGGGGAGTTTTTTCCTCCACTGGGCGTTTACACAATATGTCATTTACATGTAGGTCGACGACGGGTGTTTGTACCTCCGCCGGACATTACACATATGATTTTACAATTACGCTTATAACGGTGCTTGTGCCTCCGCTAGGCGCTTACATAATACATCAAGCCATGCACGCTTACAATGGGGTATTTGTGCCTCCATCGGTCGCTTACATATCACGACATTCACATTTACATCGACGACAGGGTGTTTGTACCCTCTGTCGGACAAACTTGCCTCTACGCATGTCATTTCTTACACGGAGGACTTATACATCACTGCCAAATGCTGGGTTTGTATAGTGACCTGCAGCGTCTTGGCATCGGCTTCCGGCGAGTGGAGCACAGACGGAATGATCCCACGAACGCCGGAACGACCTGGAATTCAGCAGAAAAAGACAAGAGCTCTCGCAAGCAGGGGCTTTCCGGACCTTCCCTGGGGGTTTGCGCATCTTTGGAATGGAGGGTTGCCCCTCTATTTATAGGAGAGCTGAAGGGTGGCCGGCGGGTGAGGTCGCTTCGGTCCTCGGGCGCTGGGCCGAGAGCGGAGGTCCGCCAGATCAGCAGGGCGCTAGGATCGAGGGCTAAGTTGCGTCGGACCAGGGGCCGCGCAGAAGCGCCAGACCAAGGGCCCAAAGGGGTGCGCATGGGCGCCAGACCAGGGGCCTGCATGGGCGCCAGACTAGGGGTCCCACCCCGCGTTGGTCCGGCGCGGGTGGAACCCGCGCCCGTTCGGTGAGGGTAGGGTTTGGCGCATCGCCAATTCGGACCGAATCGGGCTTTGCCTGATTCGATCCGATTCAGGCGGATCGAACCGTTTCGGTTCGATTCGCATGGATTCGGGCAGAACCCCTGTTTATGACCCATTTTTTGCCGATTCCTTTGAATCTGGCCTTTTTTTGAATAATTGTGTGGTTTAGGCCTCTTGTAAATATCTTTCATCATATTCCATGAGATTTATATCATGTAATGCTATAAAAACATTTATTTTTAATAAAAAAAGTATTAGAAGAGTGAAAATAAATTGAAACTCATTAATTGAAAGATATTTACATTGCACAAAGTCAATACAACTATCAAACTCTCAATTCCAATACATAATATAATGACTTACTCCAATATCCCCAATGCCCTTGTTGATATGGATCGTATGCATTCCATTGGGATTGGATAGGCACGGACTCTGACTCATCTGACTCTGAGGGAAGCTCTCCAATAAGGTGATGACCTTTTGTTCGAGACACAAAACTACAATACTCATCCCATGTCATGATGGTATGGTATCTCTGACGAAACTGACTTAGATAATGGTCCCACACCTGGCTGCCGGGACGGATTACATTCAGTTGTGCCATCTGTACATCCTCCACAGGAGCAAAAACTTAAACTGGAACATGAACAAAAAATGCAGGAGGAGGATGCATATATGGAGATGGACCAAGGTAGCCTGCTGTGGCAGTGTACCCACTGTACGGTCCGTACCCACTAGAGTAGTCTGTGCTAGTGGACTCGGGGTGATAGCTATGGCCGCCATAGGATCCGACAGACTCTTGTGTACTCATCCTCTCAAAGTCTGATATCATAGTGTCATAGCTATGGGAATCCACTGAACATCTTTCTTAACTGCCAGGTCTAAACTTCTGCCTTCTATTGTACCGCATTGGGGCACCATGACTACTATCTTGTGTTGCACCCCCATAAAATTGCTCCTCTGTGAATTCCATCCCACCACCTCCTCCTCCTGATCATCGTCACCATCTCCTCCTCCCTGACCACCGTCACCACCTCCACCTCCACCGTTACCACCACCGTCACCCCCAGCATCTGAAGAAGAACCACCTGCAAATGCAATATAATTTTAAGATAGGTTAGTACAAATACTAATACATTTGAGGTAATGTGCAATACAAAATGATGACCTACCAATAGTCATCGAATCATGGGAGGCGCTATTGGGCAATCGGGGTGAATCCAACGGAGACGGTGTCTCATCATCTGCGTTTGGATCCAAAGTCTCTGCATCGACAATGTCAAGTGGATCTTCAACAACGATAGCACCTTTCTTGCCTTTCTTGGATCCCCAGCCAGAAAACCAACCCTTCTTTTTTTGTACTGGGGCGGTCTTATATAACAACTCCTTTACTTGGCCGGGACTCTGTTGCACCAGTTTTTTTTCGGCGGGATTTTGTTGCTATTTGCTTCCTTTTGCCAATTGAGATGATGTGGGAGCCCTTGTAGATTGTGAGGGAGGTGCATCTTGGGTAGATGACCCTCTCCTTCTAGATTGTGTGCGGGGGAGGCTTTCCATTAACCTCTCAAAATCATCATCATCATCACCATGTCCTCCACCTGCAATAGCCCCCAACATGATACATTAGCACAGCTGTAATTGATACAATATGTAAGATAAATGAAAGAAATTACTCGCCCACCTCCTCTGCGCTCATGAAGCTCCAGTTCTATGTCCGCAAGAAGATCCACCTCAGCCTCTGGATCCATCTCATAATGAGGGGAGTATGGCTGTCCCACATTCACATGATCTCCCTCCTCCTCTGCTGTTGCTTCTGCTACTGCCCTTGCTAGCAAAGTGTTAAGGCGAGGTGGATCGTCAGGATCATCTGCCTCCTCATCTAACTCATACTCCCCCCGCTCTGTTGTTGCTCGTGCAACCCATGAAACCATTGGGTCTTCTTCATCTCGTAGGAACCCAATATCAACAGGATCATATTCCACCTCCCCACGCTGCTTTGGATCTTGTGTGAGATGTTTGACCCTCAACCTCATATTGTAGTGCACGTACACCAATTGGTCCAAGCGCTTATATGACAATCTATTCCGCACTTTGGTGTGTATCAATGCAAACGTACTCCAGTTCCTCTCACATCCACTAGATGAGGAAGTCTGCGATAAGATCTTCACTGCAATTTTCCTCAATGTTGGCGCAGTATGCCCAAAGTTGAACCACCAATCAGTTGCATCCAAATTCAATTATCTCAATCAGACCTCAACCATCAAGTTGCAATGATAAAAAATGAAATGGGAAGCATATTACCGCCCTCTACACGCTCCCGACCAGCAATGGCAGATGGCTCAGCAAAGGTCCCAATAGCTTCCCGAAAACTCTTCATCTGCATTTAATAAATTGATCATCATGCATATGAAATTCAAGTATTTGTTTGGATGGAAGATGATAATCCTATACTTGCCTCATCAATGGCATCTGTTACTTGCACAGGACTTCTTGACAATCTTTCGACAACCCTTGTAAAAGCAGTCGTCAAGTCATCCTCATATGCCAGCTCGTGTGTGTAATGGTATGCAGGGTGGAGATTTGTGATAGAAGACTTGTCTATCACAATACACCAGGAAGTTGATGAGGCTGCTCCTGGTGATACCCGACCAACCATCACACATCAGTGTGACACCATACTTCTCCCATTTCTTCTTAAAGCCGTCAATGTAAGATTTGATCTCATTAACTTCCTCCTGCAGATATTTCCCAGCCAAGTCAGCTGTAGGAGGCTGCACATGTTGGCCTCCACGTTGAACCTCCTGTATTGTAGTTTTGTAATATGGACTGTTCGCTGCATTGAATGGTAACCCTGTATGGTGCCACCACTTTGCAATTGCTCGACCCACCTTGTATTTCGGCCCCTGCTTGTTGTATGCATCATCAATCCTAATCTGCTTGCCATGCTCCCTAGGATACACATAAGGTCCACATCCTCAATTTGCACACCTGTGGGTCTCTTGCTATGCCTGCCTTGTTCTGGTACTTGTGTTGTGTGGGAGGGGGCCGAGTGAAATAATCTCCCACATTTGAAAATCGACGGGAGCCACTGCCACCTACCGCTGAGCCACTGCCACTGCCACTGCCAACCTCATGCTGAGTTCCCTGAAAACTTACTCTATGGGCTGCCCTTTGATCACCTTCCCATGCCTCAGCCCTGCTATGTGCTCTGGCTAGCGTTTCTTGCACATTAGGATCAGGCACATATTCTGCATACATTTCAACTTCATCATCAACGTCTTTATCTCGTTCCCTTCCTGATATAATCCTCTCTTGGATCTCCTTATCTGCCTTCTTTCTTAGTGTCTCTGCCCGAATCTGTTTAAGGTGTTCAATCATAAGCTTCTTAACTTCTCTTGGCACCGACTTACACCCCTGCACGTCATGGTAGCCTGCTAGTCGACCACCAGCAAGGTGCTTCTTCAAACGGGAGACCCCACCTCCTTGTCCCGTAAAACCACAATAATTGCACTTGAAGTTGTGCCTATTTTCCAACATGATGCCATGCTGCCACCCAATATCATCAGAACCCTTTTCGGTGCCATCTACAAGGACAAAAAAATAATTAATAATTAACAGTAAATTAATTTCAATCTCAGAATTTGAACACTATAAAAAAGTGTTCTTACTTCTTAATTGTTATATGATATTTTTTTTATATACATGAACACATGATCACAGAAATCCATTCACACCTCCATATATATTTTCTGTAATCAACTTCTTACTTCTTAATTATTAAAATGTAAGAACATAAATTAATTCTAGCTCAACTTCTTATGTAATCACTTCTAACCATGATATAGAAGTTATACAACACATTCCTATCAATTTTGGTTGTTTACATTTTTTTAAGATTTTTTAAATTATTTTTCAGAAAATCATATTTTAGGGGAAAGTGTTGTTATATGATAAATTTTTTCATAGACATGAATCACATGATCATACAAAATTACAAATACATTCACACCTCCATAGGTATTTTCTGTAAATTCAAGTTTTATTTTTTTTAATTTTAATATAATTATTAATTAAAATAATTATACCTAAACTTCTTATGGAATCAAGTTCTAACCATGATATAGAACTTATACAACACCTTCCTATTAATTTTTGATTGTTCAAAAATTTCTAAGATTTTTTAAATTATTTTTCAGAAAATCATATTTTAGGGAAAATCTTCAAATCTACATGAAAAACTTGTAGATCTTGATGAGAAATGGTTGCAAGTGTACACCAATCACTTGCAACAACATTTCCTAACAAGATCTAACCCATATACCAAGAAAAAAACAGAAAAATGAAGAAAAATGGAGGCTTACCTTCAAAGCCCTGTAGAACCTCCAAAAAACTTGAAGAAGAAGGGTTGAATGCCTCCAAATCCACCTCCAAATGGATGCAAACTCACGTAGGAAGCCTCCACTTGTGGATTGGCATGCAAATCTAAGGGAAGAAAGGGGGCTGCGGTCTGCTGCGCTGCGAATGGGACTGTAGAGTCCCGATTCGCAGCGCATCGCCGACACCCTTAGGGGTGTCGGGCGGATCGAACCTGATGCGCCAGTATCGGGCCGGATCGGGGCGCATCGGGTTCGATCCGCCTGTTTAAAGGGGATCCGCCCGCATCGCCCGAGCCGCGCATCGGATCCCGAATCGGGCCGGCTCGATCCGGCACGCCAAACCTGGGCGGGGGTGACCCTCGCGGGTCGGTCCGGCGGGGATTGCCCCCGGGCAGGCTCGGCGGGGATTACCCCCCCGTGACTGTCCGGCGCGGGGGTGGCACCCGCGCCCGGTCCGCGGGGCTGACCCTCGTGGGCCAGTTCGGCGGGGATTAGCCCCCCGCGCCGGTCCGGCGGGGGTTGGCCCCCCTGGTCCGGCGAGGGTTCCCCCCCGCTGGTCCGGTGCGGGTGGCCCCTCCTGGCTACCTCATCTCCCTAGCCCGCCTATAAAAAGGGTGGGCCTCCCATCCTTTGGAGCATTTTGCCACTGCCTCTTCACAGCAGAGCTCTGGGATTTTGCGCTGGTCTGTCCTTGGCATGCGCAGGGCTCATACGCACCCGCGCCGCCGTGCATCCAGCGTGCATCCGACGTGCGTTTTCACCCGTTCCACGTGCGTTCGATCCTGTTTTTGGAGGGGACGTGCACTTGGCTTTTTTGGGCCCATCCGCATCGTGCGCAATCTCGAACGCGCGTCCGGGTCTCCAATTTCGACTGCTCGGGGTGCGTATTTCTCGCCACCGACGGACTTCTCGAACGCCACGCTTCCGGATCACTCTAGATCGACGCGAGGACTCGGACCCATTTATCTCAGGTGTCCGAGTGGGGAGGCTGGGGTTTACTCCCGGTCTTTTATGGCTCTCCGGGCGAATTTGTTGCCCGGGGCTCATCTAGACCCCGATATTTTTTCGGGTTCAACAAATGCCCCCCACGGGATATCCGTCGGAGACGAGGGCGACGACGGGTATCCCGTGGCCGATTCCAAATGCGTTTCTTCTTCCGCACTTGCATTTATCTGCCTCGTCGCACTGTCTTCATTTCTGACGGTTGAACTTTTGCGTGGCAGGGTTGACGATGTTGCGCTCTACCAAGCACTGTGGGGAGAGCAGCAGGGCGTCGCACGCGCCGGTAGGTACCATCCGGCGTACGGATGATCCGATGCCGTCCTTCATTCCCCGCCCCATAGGAAGGGAGGGGTTGCCATGTCCTGATGAGGGCCTCAGGACACCTGCTCGAGGCCCGCTGGAGGAGCCTTCACCATCCGAAGGCTTGGTGGACTTGAGCCGGCTAGACCACTCGGGGCTGGTCTATCGCTACCCGAGGGGGGATGACTATCCCAGGCACTTCCCTTTGGACGAGCACTTGTTTCCATTTGTTCAGGACTTCGTCCCCGTCAACTAGGTCGTATAAAGGCCTGGACCGACACTTAGTAGCTTCCAGCTGCTGGTGTTATTTTATCAGGCACGACCCTTCACCGGAGTGTTTCATGCCCGAGTAGCAGGGGGGAGGGTGTGGATATTATGCTCGGTGGTGGTCGCGACACAATCAGGTATTCCGAGAGCGCGCCGACCGGATTAAGGTAGCCGAGGGCACATATTTGTCCCGGGTAGACGTTCAAGTCCCCGTGATCACATCGGAGTTTCTCGAGCATGAGTTTCCGGAGTTCGTCAGGAGGGTTCCCACCCTGAGTCGTCGCTAAGCAAGGGCGCAGGTCTCTGGGCCGGCCGACCGGAAGGCCTACGTGGGGGTTTTGAAGCCCCTGACGTGTTCTGAAAGCAGCTTGACGGCTTCTGGGGGCAGAGGCGAACCGCCACTCGTCTACTTCTGGTGGCGTCACTTCTTGCTGGACTGCGGATATCCGCTGGACGCGGCGCTTTCTAGCCCCGTTCTACCCGACTTGTCGCGAGATTGGGAACGACATATCCGCCATTCTATAGCTCGCGTCGGCCCGATAGAGTTCATTAGTTGGATCGATAGCGGCACCACTTTGCGGCATTTCTGGGATGCCGTAGCTGAAGCGGGGAAGGCCGTGAAAATTTCTTTTGGCCAAGTGGTGCTTCCGCCTACCTTCTCTCAGGCCCCGAGCGGTATGCAATTCCCCTCTTTATATGTTCGGCATGCATTTTTCCCCGCCCCGATCGTACTAATTAAGCTCTCCTTTTCCATTTTTCGGTTTGAGCAGAGAGCTTCATCCCACTGACAGAGATGCCGAAGCGAGACGCCTCCCATGGTCGGAAACGACGCGCGAGCAGGGAAGCGGGTCCTTTGCAGCCGACCGCTCGTGGGAAAACCCCCGACCCTTCCTTGTCGGTTGGGGCTGGTGAGCTGGTTTCCTTGCTCATTATCCCGGGTATTGCGTTACCCTTTCTTCTTCCTTTTTTAATTGGGGGCGTTTCTTCTCCCTCTCTTTCCCCTTTAGCAGTTTCGCAGACCCCGGGGAGCGAGGACACGGCTGGGGCGACCCCGTGCGAGGACGTTATCCCTTCAGCCGACGATGATTACAACCCCACGTTTGACGGGACGCCGTCTCCGGACGTGACGAGGCCTCCGCGAGCGTCCCCCACTGAGCAAGGTAGGATGAATGCCTGTCTTTTTAGCATTGTTGCTTGGCCTTATTGTCGTTGTCGCGGACTTGGCCATCTGATCCCTTCGTCTTCTTTCTCAGGGTATGTGCCGGTGGAGGCTTCCGCTGGGGAGGACGTGGCATATCGGGCTGTGCCGACGCACTCGCTTCAAGAGATTCACATCTTGCTGATCTCTGAGACAGGGACCGAACTACCCAGCTTTTCAGATTTTGCCCTCGGGGTGCTCGAGGGAGGAGCCTGGCCGCGGATGTTACACAGCGCCAGTAAGTATCCTTCGGCCTTTCCATTTTGTCATTACACCGCCTTTGCATTTTTTTTGGATGCAGTGAATGACTCTTCCTTCCCATTTCAGTGGCGGTCACTTCCTCAGCTGTACTTCCCGCTGTGTCCCCGCCAGAGGAGGGTGAAGTCCACCAGGGGACACTTGGGGAGGACGATGGTATGGATTTTCGCTGTGGAGAGCGAGTTCTTTTGTTTATTTGTCCCGACACTCGCCGGAGCAAGGGGGAATATCCCACTTGATGTTTGTGCTCACTCGTTTTGCAGATGGCGCCGAGATTGTAGCGGAGATGATGGAGACGAGTCCTTCAGGGACCGCTCTTCCTCCTACAGCGACCGTGGGCGGTGCAGAGGGCGCTCCTCGCAGGACTGTGGCCACTCCGTTTCTTCTAGGGACCAGCGAGCTCCTACTAGGTATTTTGAGTCTGGGGGTGCTGTTCGTTTTGTGCTCCCCGTGCCTTCGGGTATTGCGTGCCATCTTCTCTTTGTCTGACCCGCCTCTTTCCTATGTTGTTTGTTTTTTTGTTTTTGTTTTTGTTTTTGTTTTTTGGGGCAGGCGGATCGTCCGATGCCTTGGTCGAGGAGCGCTTACATGCGGCAACCGGGGAAGCCGCAGGAGCGGCACCCGCTATGGAGGGTGGCGGTGGCGTTCCTTTGGCACCTGACGCAGAGGGTCAGTGACCTGGGTCTTGAGCCTTTATGCTCTCTGACCCCTATTCTCTATCACTTTCTGCGGTTGCGTCATTTTTGTCTTGGGCTGACCTTTTACCCGCTTCTAGCAGCTATTGGTGGCCGCTTACTTCCCCTATCTTCGAGCGAGGCGCCGCTTGAGGGACCCGACGTGTTTCCGGGGCATGACATATTTTGGCCTGACGCTCCACAGGAAGGTCAGGTGCGCGGGGTTGAAGGAATGCTTAGCCTCTTTACGGCGTCTGCACGGGCTGTTATGGAGGAGAGCAGCCCCCCATCCGTCGAAGTTGTGCGGGGCGTCCTGCGGAGGAGTACCCTCGCCTATCACTTGATGGGCTGTTCCAGAGACCCATGGGTGGCTGCTGTGGATGTGCTTTGGGGCGAGGTGAGGCAGAGGCACCAGGAAGCGGCCGCTCGTCTCAGGATACAGGAGCTGTGCGGAAGAATCTCCCAGCTGAAGGAAGAGGCCACTACCCTTGACTTGCGGATGACTGCCTCCCGGGAGCGCACCCAGACTCTGGTGACTGGGCGAGTAGGCTTCTTTGAAGAGTTGATGAAGCTTCGGGAGAAGGAGGAGGAGATCCAGCGACGCATCACTACCTGTGAGTTGTCGGTTGCGGCTCTGGACCAAGGGATGTCTGTAGTCGAGGTAGAGACAGCTGCTTTGGAGCGGGACTGCTCCGGTATTCAATCTGAGCTTGTTGACTGCGAGGCCACCCTGGCAAGATTAGAGGGCGGGGCGCCCTGTGCTCCTTGAGGGGCGGACTCCACGCTTGAGCCCTCTCTCCTTTTTTGTTTGTTTTGAGCCGATGTGCATACTTTACCGGCTACCCCGAGGGCTTGTCTCGAGCTCCCATATATTTTGGAGGAATGACAGAGTTCAAGTTGTTGGGTGCACTTTTCTTTAGTATCCATGTCTCCTTCAGCGGTATTTCCTCCTTGTCGTCGTCTTTCTCAGCTTGATTTATCCCGCCCTTTCCTCGGTTTCTTGGACCGGTGAGTTCGAGCGGTGTCCTTTTCTTTTTTGACTTTGCATTTCTGGCATTCTTCCAGCTCTGCTGCCACGTTTTGGTGCTGGGAGTGGCCCTTTTCTGGCTTGGTCTGGCAACCCGACTTCGATATTTGGTCGACGAGGCCTGCCCTTGCTGGCTTTTGCTCCTCAACATGCTTTCACATTTTCTCTTTCTGAGATTTGCCTTATCGGCTTTTCTCAGGCTTCTTCTTGAATCTTGCATTTCGTGCATTCTTCAAGATCTGATGTAAGGTTTTGGTGCCGGGGCTGGCCCTTTTTTCTGGCTTGGTCCGGCGACGCTTCTTATTTGGGCTGCTCGATGGGTACGACCCGTCTTGCTCGAGCGACATTTCCCTCCCCTTAGAGAGGTTGATTTCATTTCATTTTTTCATTTTCATTTCATATATATATTATTATTTTTTTTTCACATTACCATCCCAAGCGCCCTTTCGGGTTTTCGCCGGGGATTAGCCACTCTAGCTTTTTCGGTGCGCCCTTTCGGATTCTCACACCGAGGGGTTACCCATTTTTGCCTGAGGCGCCTTTTTGGGTTTTCACTTCAGCCGGGTTGGGGCCTTTTTACCTTTGAACGTCCCCTTCGGGGGATGATCAAGTCCGCCGGGACATCTCTATTTTTTTGTCCCCCCTTTTTTTTTCTTTCCCTTTTTTTTTGTATTTTAGGGCCCGAGGCCGGACCTTGGGGCAATCGATCATGAGATCTGCACCTAGGACTTAGCCTACCATTGCGGTTTGCTGGCTAAAGGAGATATAGGGTTAGCCTATCGCTTTGGGTTGCTGGCTAAAGGGGGTATAGGGTTAGCCTACCGTTTTGGGGTTTGCTGGCTAAAGGGTTTTGACTCGACCGACCACAGGGGTTTGTTGGCCAAAGGGGGATAGCCGACTTCTTTTTTTTGGGGTTATTGGCTAAAGGGTTTGACCGACCCAGGGGGTTTGTTGGTCAAGGAGGATAGCTGACCTTCTTGGGGTTTATTGGCTAAAAGGGAGGTTTGACCGACCCAGGGGATTTGTTGGTCAAGGAGGATAGCCGACCTTCTTGGGGTTTATTGGCTAAAGGGAGGTTTGATCGACCCAGGGGGTTTGTTGGTCAAGGAGGATAGCCGACCTTCTTGGGGTTTATTGGCTAAGGGGTTTTGGTTTGACAGACCACAAGGGTTTGTTGTTCAAAGGGAATAGCCGACCTTTTTGGGGTTTGCTGGATAAAAGGATTTAGGTTTGACCGACCACGGGGGTTTGTTGGTCAAAGAGAATGGCTTGATCTACCATTTCGGTTTACCTACCAAGCAGAATAGGGGCCCAGCCTAGCATTTTGTTTGCTGGCTGCGCGAAATATGCCTTGATAAGTAATGATTTGATTTTGATTTTGGTTTTGATTGGAATTTTTTTTCATTACTGACTCCTGCGCCCTTTCGGGTTTTCACAGAAGCCAGCCCCCTTTAGCTTTTTTCCAACGCGCCCTTTTATGGGCTTCCACGTTGAGGGGTTATCCATTTTTGCCTGAGGCGCCCTTTCGGGTTTTCACCTCAGCTGGATTTTAGGCCTTTCTGCCCTTGGGCACTCCTTTTGGGGAGTGGCCAAGTTTGTCGGGACATCTCTATTTTTAGTCCCTCTTTTTTTTTTTTTTTCTTTTTTTGTGGAGCTTGGAGTCCGAAGCGAGGTTGCAGAACCTTGGCTAGGGGATTCGTCGTTTTTGCTTTAGCCCACCATTATGATTAGTGGGCCAAAGACGGCAAAGCCTACCATGGAGTTTACTGGCTGAGGGGCATGGCTTAGTTGACCTTTTTGGGGTTTATTGGCTAAGAGGTTTGACTGGTCGACCGAGATGGTTTGCTGACCAAGAAGGGTTTTAGCCGACCTTTTGGTTTATTGGCTAAGGAATTGACTTGGTCGACCGAGATGGTTTGCTGACCAAGAAGGAGTTTTTAGCAGACCTTTTGGGGTTTATTGACTAAGGAATTTGACTTGGTCGACCGAGATGATTTGCTGACCAAGAAGGAGTTTTAGCCTACTATTTTGGTTTGCTGGCTAAGGATTTGACTCGGTCGACCACTATGGTTTGCTGACCAAGGAAAACATAATTCATAAAGGAGAGAATTCTTCTTTCTTTTTTCTTTTACCAACCTTGGCGCCCTTTCGGGTTTTCACCAAGTCTGGCCCCTTTGGCTTTTTCCAACGTGCCTTTTATGGGCTTCCACGTTGGGGGTATCCATTTTTGCTTAGGGCACCCTGAGTTTTCACCCTAACCGAACTTTAGGCTTTTTTCGCCCTTAGGCACTCCTTTTGGGGATTAGTCAAGTCTGCCGGGACATCTCTATTTTTAGTCCCTCCCTTTTTTTTTTCCGACACAGGTACATATGTCCAACCCTAGCCTGATTCGGCTATGAGGGAATCAGAGGGCGGTTGCCCGTGGAATTCATGCTCAGGGGCAAAATACATTTTCAGATGCTTGCCATTTAGTGGTGGAAAGGGCGGTCGCCCGTATGTGTTGCCAGCGTGTATCCCCCACCTTCATAGACTTCAGTGTCCACATACAGTCCGCGCCAGTTTGGCTGGAGTTTACCACTTGATTGCCTGCCATGACTTCTCTTTGCTTGACCATGACGAGGTCGCCTTTCTTGAAGACACAAGGCCTGACTCTTGTCATAGGCTCGAGTCATGCGGGCTTGCTAGGATTGGAGGTGTTTGTACGCTTCCACCCTTTTCCCCTCTAGGTCGGATAGTTCCTCCAACCTTCTTTCAATTCTTGTCGCTCTCGGGCTGAAGATCGGTATGGACGGCTACCCTGTAGGATGACATTTCAATTTCGATGGGGAGCATGGTTTCAGCTCCGTACACCAGAGAGAAGGGAGAAACCCCGTGGGGTCTTATAGACTGTTCGGTATGCCCAGAGTGCTTCATGCATCTTCTCCCCCCAATCGCATTTGCGGTTGCTGACTATCTTGGCAAGCAGCTTGCAAAGGGTCTAGTTGAAGGCTTCCGCCTAGACCGTTGGCTTGAGGGTTATAGACCGTTGATGTCCTCCAGTCTATATGGAATTTGGCCGCCAACGCATATATCGTTTTGTTTTTGAAGGGCGTATCGTTATCTGATACGATTCGGTGAGGGGTGCCAAACCTGTGAATCAGGTGCGGCTTGACAAATTTGACCACGGCTACCCCAGTCACCTCTCGTAGAGGGATTGCTTTTGCCCATCGGGAGAAGTAGTCAGTGGCTGCCAGAATGAACTTGTGGCCGCCAGAGGATGGTGGGAATGGTCCCACGACATCCATTCCCATTCGGCAAAGGGCCATGCGGGGGCAGTTGGATGCAATTCGTTTGGCGGTTTTCGTGGCACCGAACTGATGATCTGGCATTGGTGGCACGCACGCGCATACTGGACGCAATCCGTGTACATAGTCGGCCAGAAGAAGCCTTTTAGCTTGATGTTGATTTTCATTTTGTCTCCCGCTTGATGGGCCCCGCACAGTCCAGAGTGGACTTCGTACATGATGACTTTGGCCTCTTTAGTGGAGAGACATCTCAGGAGGACTGACTTGTCTTTTTCATGGACAAGTTGGTACAACTGGTCTCCGATCATTTGATAGGACATGGCCTGCCGTAACAGCTGGACCCTTTCAGCCCGATCTAGGGGCAGCCGACCGTTCTTTATTTGAATGATCGGCTGGCGCCAGTCTTCTTCTTGGTTGGCTTCTTCTTCAAGGGCGTTGACCTCCGCAATTTCTGGGTCGGAGTTGTCCTCGAGGACGCTGGGCATCAGCCTCCTATGTCGGACGGTTATGCCCAATTCTCCTTCGGGAGGGAGCTTTAGAGCAGACGCCAATTTGGCTAGCGCATCCGCTTGAGAGTTTTGCCCTCTGGGGACGTGTTCGATTTCGAACAAGTAGAATCTCTCGCGGAGTTTCATCACTTTGGCATGATAGGGGATTAGTTCTTTTTTCCGAACGTCGTAATCCCCCAGCACTTGACGGATGACCAGCTGCGAGTCTCCGTAGACTTTTATGCATTTGATGCCCATTTCGGCAGCCTGTTGAAGTCCAACGATCAACGCTTCATATTCCGCTTGATTGTTGGTCAACGGCTTCATGAGTGTACATGAGTTGTGCCGTATTCCCCCTTGTGGAGTCACCAAGATAATGCCCGTTCCGGAGGTATAAGTTGTGGTGCCGTCAGTTTGCTTGAGCACCCGGGAAGTGCTATCAAAGTAGAGCTCCCAATGTGGTAACTCTACGGCGAGAGTATTTCCACTTTCTTGAATGGGGACTTCTACTTGTTGAGTCCCCTCCCCCTGAGAGGGTGAGAGTGTTTCCTCCTCGGGAAGCTCGAACTCGAGGGGAGAACCAGCCGGAAGCGGATGTGCCTCCAGGAAGTCCGCCATACCTTGCCCTTTGACTGCTTTTCTCAGGACGAAGGTAATATCAAACTCCATGAGGAGAATGGCCCATTTTCCCATCCTTCTCGACAACACGGGTTGGGTGAGGTGTGCTTTTAGCGGGTCTATCCTCGAGATGAGGCTGACTTGATGGGCCAGTAGATAATGCCGTAATTTCTTACGGCGAATATCAACGTCAGACACACTTTCTCCATCAGGGAGTATCGGTGCTCCGGACCCACCAGTATTCTGCTGAGGTAGTAGAGCGGTTGCTCTTTGCCTTCCTCATTTATTGTGCCAAGAGCGCCCCCAGCGACGTTTCCATGGCCGCGATGTAGAGGATGAGTGGCTTATCTTTCACCGGGGCTCCCAAGACGGGAGGAGTGAGGAGATGCTCTTTGATTTCTTCAAAAGTATCTTGGCACTCTTGGTCCCATACGAATGGGGCTCCTTTCTTCATCAACTTGCTGAAAGGGGCGCATCTGTCCGCGAGGTTAGAGATGAACCGCCTCATGTAGGCCAGCCTTCCTTGGAGTGATTTCAGCTCCGTCAAGGTTTTTGGCGGCGGCAGCTCTCTGATGGCTTTGATTTTGACAGGATCAATTTCTATCACGCGATATTTGACGATGAAGCCGAGGAATTTGCCGCTCGAAACGCCGAAGGCGCACTTCATCGGGTTCATCTTTAGCTGATGCTGGCGAAGCCTTTCGAAGACCTGGCGTAAATCGCCCAAGTGGTCTTCTCGCCTCTTGGTCTTGACAACCAAATCATCAACGTAGCACTCGACCAAGCTGTGGAGCATTTCGCCAAAAATCTTCGTCATAGCCCGCTGATAGGTGGCCCCAGCATTCTTCAAGCCGAAGGGCATTCTTTTATAATTGTAGATCCCTTTGGGGGACCTAAAGGCAGTATGGTCCTTATCTTTGGGAGCCATACGGATTTGATTGTAGCCTGACGATCCATCCATGAAGGATAGTGCTTCGTGCTTGGTGGTCATATCGATCATCGTTTCCGTGATCCGGACCGGGAAGTCATCCTTTAGGTAGGCTTTATTCAAGTCTCTGTAGTTGATACAGATCCGGACTTGGCCGTTCTTCTTCTTTACCGGAACTATGTTGGCCAGCCAAGTTAGGTAGATGCAGGGCTCGGTGAAGTTGACTTTGAGGAGTTTGTCCACCTCCGCATTTACCTTTAGCTCCAGCTCATGGTGCATACGCCTTTGGGCCTGCTTGACGGCTTCGCTGTTGAGAGTATGGACAGCTCGTGCTCAGCCACAGAGGGGTCTAGGCCTGGCATTTTTTTGTACGTCCACGCGAAACAGTCTTTGAATTCGAGCAACAATTGCCGATATGACTGTTTTTCTTCCTCATTGAGGAGGGCGCTGACGAAGATTGGCCGAGGCTCTTTTGGCTCTCCGAGGTCGAGTTCCACCAGCTCGTCCACGGTAGCTTGCCCGCCGTCTTCAAGTTCACGGGGTGCCGACTGCAGGTCGATGAAGTCTTTCTCTTCATCGGAGTCGGCAATATGAACATTGTAATATTTAAAGCCTTCCTCGATGATCGGCCAAAAATTTACTCATTTTGAGGGGTTTCCTGGCGCGATGTTCCCCTGAGAGGACAGGCCTGGCTTCTTCCTCCTACTGCTTCGTTGAGGATGTAGGAGGTTGTCCACTGGAAAGGCAATGATCGGGTGATGGGACGAGCCCAACGGTGTTACCGCATAGTAGGCCTCGAAGTCCGTCCCTGGCCGTAGCCCAGCCCCCGTGTGTCTTTTTTCACAGTAGGGGGGTTGCCCTCGGAGTTGCTTAGGGTACCATAGCTGGTGGAAATATTCCCGCCGGGAAGGATCTTGCATTTGCGCGATCTTTTGCCTTTGGCACAATTTCCTTATGTGCTCGGGCATGTCGTCCATTTCTTGGACAGGCTCAAGGGTGACTTGAGTTGTTTGACCCCAACCGAAGTCGTCTTTGAGGGGCCCATACGGTAGTGGGTCCCCCTTGTAGAAGATGATCGGCTTTGGCGTCTCGCCTTTCTTGAGACTATCATTTCTGTAATGGGTGACAATGAACGTCTTTAGTCGTTCTACCCATTGCTCTTCCCTGTGGAAGGGCAGCTGCACGTATGCCGGCGGTAAGGAGATGCTTCGGTTGATGACCTCACCGATGGCGTTCGCTTCATAGTTGATTTCGCTCCTTTCTGGGCAACTGGGCCCTGACTCGGTAGATTCGACGAGGCGACCGAGTCGGTGAGCTTCAAGAAGGTCTTTATTGACTGTAAAGAGCTCCTCCTCATTCGGTCTTGGCTTGCTTGACCCGCATCGGCATTTTGCTTTTCCTTGCCTTTTGATGCGGTTGTTGACTTGCTGGGAGGCTCGCCGAAGTATAACTGGGCATCCGCCAGATTACATTCATTCGGGTGGAAAGGAGCCCGGTCGGCGAAGACTATATGTTGCTCTTCTTCCTTGACATATTTTATGCATTGGTGGAGAGTCGAGGGGATCACCCGATTTTATGCAACCAGGGTCTTCCTAGGAAAGCCTTGTAGTACGTGTTCGTATTTATGATGTAGAACACTACCTGGTGGCAAGGTCATCCATAGTCAACTGTACCTCCACCTTTCCCAAGACGTTCAGAATTCTGGTTGAACCCGGCGATTATAACATCATTTACCCTTTGCAGATAGGGCATGAGGTACAGAGACTTGAAAGTCTTCAGGGGCATGATATTGATTGATGCCCCAGGGTCAACCAAGATTCGGTTGAGCTCGTGCCCGTTGACTTTTCCTTGCATGTACAACGGGCGATTATGGTACAGCGTAGGCAGCAACATATCCTTATTGGAGAATGTTGCCTCCGCCGCTAGCGCTTCCAGGGCTTGAGCTTGGAGTTCAGTCACATCAGCTTCGTAGACCTCGGGCTCTTGCAATATTTTGATGATAGCCGCTTTCAACTCTTTGCTCCAGGCGATAGCGTCCCATATGGTGACGTTAGTCGGGAACCGCTTCATGTGCTGTTGATTTTGCGGTTGGCCCGGGCATGGAGTTGCTCCAATGGTGGGACTATGTCCGCCAAAGGTTTTATCGGCTGCCCGAATTGGTTAGTCCGCCTTGCCCCTGGTTGTTCGTTCGACTCTTCTTGAACAAAGGGGTCAGGAGACCCTCTTCCGGGGCGAGACTTTCGTCTTAGCCGCTCTTGGATAGAGCGGGTCGGTCGGCTGGCCTGACGGCTTTCTGGCAAGGGAGTTCTTATGATCTCCTCCTGCTCTTCTTTTTCTTCGTTAGACGGGTCGAAGACGAAGGAGTTGACTCGTACCTCCACTTCAGGGACGGGTTAGGGCTCTTCTCCCGGAAGATGATAGTTTTGCTGAGGTCGGGCAGGCGGGCTTTTTGTCGAGTGACGGGGCGAGCTTCTTTCTCGTCCGCGGCCCTTTCCTCTGCCTCGGTTGCGGCGCCGATATGTTGCCACAGGGGCGTGTCAGCCGGTGACTGCAAGCTTGCAGGCGGTGGTATTGACACCATGTTGCACGAGAAGTCCTTCAGCATTTCTTCCAGCTTCTCGATAGTAATTTCATCCTCCTTATAGAAGATGCCCAGTTCTTCGGGCAGAGGCAACTTCTCGCCTTCTTGAGCCCTTTGTAGCATTTGGTGGAGCCAGCTTTTAAGCCTTGTTTTGTGCTCCATTTCTTCCCACGGGATGTATCTGTCCAAAGGGACTCCCCAAGTGAGCTTGAAGGGGATATATTCCTCCAATTCGTCAATGAGCTTTTGCAGCTTCTGGAGCGGAGTCAGCTCTGTAGGGGCGGCCATTACTGCTGCTTGCTCGGCTCGCTCTTTCAGGCGTCTTTTCATGTTCTTTTGATTGTTCTTCTCTTGTTTCAGCGCCCGCGCCATATCAAGCGGCGTGAGCTCCTTTGTTGGTTTGGTTGCCCAAGAGGCATCCTCTTTGCCGGGGCGGCTGTGCGACCTCCCCTTTTAGGGAACGCCAGTGAGGGGCGCATTCTGGAGGCCACGGTGGTCCAGCCAGCTTCATCTTGCTGGTGTTGGAAAGTAGAATCGATTGCCTGCTCGATTATTTCGGGCGGCAATTCTTGGAATTCAGCCCAATAAGGGCTTGTCTCTTGGGTGGCCGGCTCGATCACTGGCTTCTTGCCCCTGCGGTCTTTATCTTGCCGCTTGAGTATTTGCGGATGCGAATTTTCGAAGCGCCGCCCCCTACTCCTATCTTCGGGAGTTTGTTCACGGGGAGGGGAGACTTGATGTTGTCGAGACCCCTTCCTTCGCCGAGGAAGTTGCTGCTGGGCTTCTTCCCTGGCCTTGGACTGGATTATTGGATTACCTTCCGAGTCGATCATTCCCTTCTGGATGAGGGATTTGACCTAGTCTCGGACAATCGGACACATGTCCGTAGGGTGCAGCAACATGGCATGGTATTTGCAATACATGGGGTGGTTTATTTCCCTCTCCGTGTATGTCGGTGGTGGCTTATGCGCCTTTACACAGCCTTGCTGCAAGAGTTTTTCGAAGATCTCCCCGGTCTTCGCGGTCGCAAAGGGATTTTTTCGAGAGGTTCGCCACCCGGGATACCACAGGGCAGGGGCCTCATCGGAGGAGTCGGCTCCCATCATTTCTGGATCCTCTCGATTGTATCTTGAGGTGGGCTCCTCCTTTAAGGATATTCTCGAAGTGCTCTGCCCCAGGCTCGCGCCTTCAGTGTTGGCTGTGGACCGCATCGGCGGTATAAGCCATCCTTGTTCATCAGCTTCGGGGGCTTTGAGGTTTTTGAAGCACATATAGTCGCTTTCCTCAAATTCCCGCTGGGCCGCTTCCCTGGCTCTCGTCAGGACCATGGAATTGCCTTCTGGGTCAATCCTCCCCTTCTGAATCAGGGACTCGATCCAGTCCCGGACATCAGGGCACTCGTCCGTAGGGTGCAGCAACATGGCGTGATATTGACAGTATATGGAGTGGTTTAACTCCTTTTGGTGTATGTCGGCGGTGGTGTGTGCGCCATCACGACACCTTATTGCAGGAGCTTTTCGAAGATCTCCCTAATATTTCCAGTCGCCAAGCGACTCTGGTGGAAATTCGCCCTCTCGGACACCACTAGGTGGGGGCTTCGCCAAAGGAGCCAGCTTCTGTCATATGGTGAAAGCCACTGGTGTGTAGATCTTTGGCGGGTCGATGACGTTGACTGTATGCGTGACAACGTTGGCTGAATGGTCTGTCCATTCGCGAATGTGAGGCTGCGGCGGGTCGACACGGGCGTTGCCCAAGTCGATAATTCCTGGTTGACCCATGCTTCAACCTTGTCTTTAAAGACATAACAGTCCTCTAAAGCATGTCCCGCGTCTTGATGATATATGCAATAGTTCGGCGGGACGCTCGTTGGCGGTCGGCAGCTCAATAGTCCTGCTCGCAGGCAGGTACGGTAGAGAGCCAGCGTCCGATGGCGCGGAAAAGAATATAGTCTTCCGGCGATTTCATCATCGGCGGGGTTTGAAGACTCCTCCGAGATCCACCCCCCGCAGGGAGGGCGCGTCTGGGGCGCAGATTTGTTTGTAGGCACCTGGAGTCCTTGCTGGAGGGCAGCCAAGCTTTCTTGCATGCTCCTTAGGTAAGTCAGCGTTTGGCGCTGACCGTGCCGCAGCGATTGGACCTGTCTTTCCAGGTTTTGCACCGTCTCCGACCACGTCCTGTGCTCCGAGGCGGAGGGATGATCACTTTCCCGTCCATTTGTGTACTGAGCGTCCCAAAGATTTGCCTCGGGATCTTCTGGCTCGGAGATGCGGATGGTGACATTGGCCGATTGATTGACTGATCACAAGCATGGGGTTGTGGAGGGTCAACCAAATGATCATGCATCGTAATGAGGCGACTCTGGGTCAGCTTCTCTAGTTCATTTTTGAAGACGTAGCAGTCCTCGATGGGGTGCCCCAGCATACGGTGGTAGAGGCAGCAGTTCGGCTCATCCACTTTATCTGCTTACTTGGTTCCTCAGTCCCGGAAGCATGATCAAGTCATTCTTATGCATAGCTTGAAGAGCATCTTCGTATGGTCCTTTTTGAAGGAATACGGCATGCTCATACGCTGTGGCAGTGAAGTGGAGGCGGTCTTTCTTCGCCTTCTTGCTTGAGCGCCAGATGCCGCGATCCTCTTCCCCTTACTTTGCGGGGCGAAGTCCACAGCATTAGCTTCTTTGCCAGTGGCGCGCTCCTTGCCCGGCTTGCTTTTCGAGGGAGCTTGCACCAGGTTGTCGGCGAAGAACATTTCGATCTCCGCCACGACCGAATTAAGCTGGTCGAAGCCTTTAATATTGGTTCCCAGCAGCTTTTTGCTTATCTGCGCCGCCAGTCCCCGACGACAGATGGTTATGGCATCCTCTTGCGTCGGGGGGTTGTCGTACCTCATACTTAAGTCTCGCCACCGCTTGATGAAGTCGAGTGCCGTTTCTCCTTTCCTTTGCTTGAGGGAGCACAGCTCTGTAACCGACACCTTTCTTTCGGCCGTTTGGAAGCGGTCGATGAATTTCTTTTGAAGGTCAGCCCAGTCAACGATGGAATTGGGTCTTAACCTTGAGTACCACTGGAATGCGGTACCCGTCAGAGACGTTGCGAAGTAACGGAGGAGGTAGGATTCATCGAATGCCAACTCTCCCATGGCCGTTATATAGTAGGCCAGGTGCTCATTTGGCGAGCCCTGTCCGTCGAACTTCTGCAACTTTGGCGCCTTGGGGCAGTCCGGTGGCAGCTTCTTGAATTGATGGTGGACGAGATATGGTACACTGTAGAGATCTACAGTGGCAGTTCCCTCGCCTCGTTGAGCGAAGCGGTCGTCTACGATCTTTTCGATCATTCACCGCTGGGCCACGATATCTTCGGCCACAGAGGCTTCAGAGTTTATGCCCTTGTTTCTGTTAGGCCGGGTCAACGATATAGTTGTTGGCCACAGCCGTGTGCGGGTGACATCGGGCAGGTCGCCTTGTTGATGTCTTCTCTGAGTATTTTGGTTTGCCGTCGGCACTTGGCGGCGTGGCGCATTTGCCCCTGTCTGCTGCCCTCGCTCCGTCAGAAGATTGGCCATTTCAGCCTGCCAACGCTGTTTGAAATCATACTTGGCGTCGTCCGTCATCGCTTGGAAGGCGGCTCTGGTTGGCGGCATGAGGAATACTTCGGCTTGTTCTCCATCAGCCGGAGGTTGTTGATCCCCGAGATGGAGACTTGCGACTTCGTCTTCTTCCCCTCCTTCGAGGTCTCATGGACTTGGCCCGGGAGGGGTCGTTGTTCGTGCTCGAGCGGAAGCTCAAGAGCTTGCCCTTGGTTCGAGGGTCCGGCTTGATTGCCTTGTTGGCCTTGGAGAGGTTTCTGGCAGGATTCCGGGTATACCGGAAGATGGCTTCGTCTTTTCCTGGCGGGTTCATCTACCCTGGCCATACCAGAGGGATGCCAGATGGCCCAGTTGCCTCCCTCCCAGAAACGTAGTAGGTGAAATTTCATGCCTCCACCTTCCTCGGACGTCTGCTGCACCCTTCGCTTCTTGGGCCTTTGGGTACTTGGACGGAGTGCTGCCCCCAGCCTGTTGAAGACTGAGGTGCTCAGCCTTTCAAAGACTGAGACCCTTGGTGCGGGAGCTTCAACGTGACTCGCGTCTCTTCTTCAGCAGGTTCTGCTTGGGTGGAGACGAAGTGGGCTTCCGGTAGATGTCCTCCTTTTCTGTCTGCGAGGACGAGGAGGTTCGGGGTCCTGAGCTTTTTCTCGCTCAGGCACTGCCTTCTCGGGGCCTTCGGCGGGTTGGCCCGCTCTTCCTTGTTTGATTTGGCGGGCTTCTTGCTTGGTCACCCACATTTGCCTCATTTTGCGAGGTGTTGGTTGGTGTACTGAGCTTGACGCCTGCCCCTGTCGAGCTCCTTTGGGGAGTCCCGATCTTCTTGGCGCATCCCTTGGAGGGGGGAAATTTGTTGGAGGTTGCCACAGTGGGGACGCTTCTGTCCCTTGGCAGGATCGGCTCGCCTCCATCGAGCCGGACGCGGATGTCCCCGACGAGTACGGTTTTACCGGAGTTGGAGACGACTGCGCGGGGCTTGCTGCCCCTGCGTCCCTGGCGCTGTCCCCGTTTTCTAGGAACCGCGACGCAAGAGATGGTGTTTACCGAGAAAACTCGGCCTTGACTTGAGTGGGGCTTGACGTCCCTGGTTGCAGTGGCTTTTAGTGCCGCCCTTGGGGTAGCTTGGACGGCGGGGACCACCCTAGGAAGTAGGGGAAACCCACTACTGCGGGAAAGTCGCCGAACACAATCGGCGTAGTCAAGTAGCCACATTTCGCGTGGCAGGCGACGACCAGCGGACCGTAGGTGACGGCGGCCATCGAGTTGCTTGAGCTTGCAGGTGGACGGGCTTTTGACTCCGGCGTTTGCTCCTTGTACCTACGGTGTGGAAATCAGTCATCTCATTGCGGGGTGCCAGACTGTTATAGGAAACAGACAGATTTATTTTATGGGGTGCATTGGGTGTAAACCCTGAAGCCCTCGAATATTTCATTTCATTTTCGCGTTTCCGCGGCGCTCGTATTTTAAGGTGATTGGAGTGGTCGTGGTTGGACTGTTCCCCACCGACCGAAGTCGGTGTTTCATTTACATCGAGTAAAAAACTCGAAACCCTCGACGCGATACGTTTGTTAAAAGACCTTGTGCCGAGATTTAAAAGAAATAGATGACAAAATAAGTTTCCACAGATATGCTCAAATGCATTTATGATATTTACATTTGCGCCTTTAGTGGGGAGTTGTTTCCTCCACTGGGCGTTACACAATATGTCATTACATGTACGTCGACGACGAAGCGTTTGTGCCTCCGTCGGACATTACACAATATGATGTTACATTTTTATGCTTATAACGGAGTGTTTGTGCCTCCGCTAGGCGCTTACATAATAGATCAAGCCATGCTCGCTCTTAATGGGGTATTTGTGCCTCCATCGGTCGCTTACATATCACGACATTCACATTTACATCGACGACAGGGTGTTTGTACCTCCGTCGGACAAACTTGCCTCTACGCATGTCGTTTTCTAACACGGGAGGACTTATACATCACTGCCAATGCTGGGGTTGTATAGTGACCTGCCGTCTTGGCACGGGCGGCAAGCTTCCGGCGAGTGGAGCACAGACGGAATGATCCTACGAACGCCGGAACGACCGGAATTCAGCGGGAAAAGACGAGAGCTCTCGCAAGCAGGGGCTTCTCCGGACCTTCCCGGG
Organism: Colocasia esculenta; assembly: GCA_014218235.1. Lineage (NCBI taxonomy): Eukaryota > Viridiplantae > Streptophyta > Magnoliopsida > Alismatales > Araceae > Colocasia > Colocasia esculenta. The sequence continues at coordinate 82,297,656 of CM024763.1, forward strand.
GGTTTGCGCATCATGGAATGGAGAGCTGCCCCTCTATTTATAGGAGGAGAGAAGGGTGGCCCAACAGGGGTACACGGCCCGGCGGGGGTGAGGTCACTTCAATCCTCGGGCGCTGGGCCAAGAGCGGAGGTCCGCCAGACCAGCAGGGCGCCAGGATCGAGGGCTAAGGTGCGCCGGACCAGGGGCCGCGCAGGAGCGCCAGACCAAGGGCCCAAAGGGGCGCGCATGGGCGCCATACCAGGGGCACGCAGGGGCGCCATACCAGGGGGCCCACCCCGCGCTGGTCCGGCGCGGGTGGAACCCGCATCTGGTCTGGCGGGGGTGACCCTCGCGGGCCGGTCCGGCGGGGGTTGCCCCGGGCCGGCTCGGCGGGGGTTAGCCCCCCACGTGGTCCGGCGCGGGGATGGCACCCGCGCCCGGTTCTTGCGGGGCGGGGGTGACCCTCGCGGGCCGGTGTTTCGGCGGGGGTTAGCCCCCCCGCGCCGGTTCGGAGGGGGTCGCCACCCCGCGCCGGTTCGGCGGGGTCGTTCCCCCGCGCTGGTCCGACGCGGGTGGCCCCTCCTGGCCGCCTCATCTCCCTGGCCCGCCTATAAAAAGGATGGGCCTCCCATCCTTTGGAGCATTTTCCCACTGCCTCTTCACAGCAGAGCTCTGGGATTTTGCGCTGGTCTGTCCTTGGCACGCGCAGGGCTCATACGCACGCGCGCCGCCGTGCATCCAGCGTGCATCCGACGTGCGTTTTCGCCCGTTCCACGTGCGTTCGATCATGTTTTTGGAGGGCACGTGCACTTGGCTTTTCTGGGCCCATCAGCCGTGCGCAATCTCGAACGCGCGTCCGAGTCTCGAGTTTCGACTGCTCGGGGTGCGTATTTCTCGCCACCGGACGGACTTCTCGAACGCCACGCTTCCGGATCACTCCGGATTGACGTGAGGAGGACCCGTTTATCTCAGGTGTCCGAGTGGAGGGGGCCGGGGTTTACTCCGGTCTTTTGTGGCTCTCCGGGAGATTTGTTGCCCGGGGCTCGTCTAGACCCCGATATTTTTCGGGTTCAACAAGGACTTTCCTTCTTAGCCTCTCTTGCTAGAGCTGCCATCCATTTCTTTTGGATCAGGAGAAGAGAGCCCCTACTCTTATACACCCCCTCATATGAAACACTAAGCTTCATCGTCAAATCTTTGAAGTGGTCCTCCATCATCTTCTCCACCTCACCCATCATAGCTTTCCCTTCCTCTTTGCCGGGATGCCATTGCCTTCAGGCTCCCCGCAAACTTCCTCCAAAGGGTATCCTGACCTAGAGGAAAGGGTGTCAATGATGTCTTCATGACCGGCCCATGAGGAGGCCCACCTCCTCCATCGAGAGATCACAACCAAGCACCTGTGCAACCGAAGCATCCGCCACCGCAAAGTCATCCGTACTCGACAACTGTGGGAGTATGGCCTCCTTGAAGCATGGATGGCAAGTCGGCCGACTCGGAGCGGAGTCGGTCGCCTCTGAGTCGGGTCGGCCCCTGGGCGACCCAACTTGGGGGGGTGAACAACGACCCACCCATGGGGCTAGGTGGAATCGGGGTGAGTCGACCGAAATGGTGGAGTCGGGCCGACTCTTCCCGACTCCACCCGATTCAATCTGGTGTAGCCGATTCCCTCAGGTTACCTTCAGGATCCTCTTTAGGCAGGGTTGTCAGGATCCCCTTATTTACCTGAATATCATTTAAGTAAATGTTAATTTACTTAAGTATTTACATGTAAATAAGGAAGTACCCCCCCATTTGAATCCAATAAAAATATCAAAAAAATTATATCTCTTACCAATAAAAGTCAACTCTCCCATCGAAGAAGAAAATCGCGATTTCGGTGATTTTAGCGAAATGAAACTTTCTAATCTCTCATAATTTAGCCTATCTAAAATTTGATAATTCAAATAAACCATATGGAACACTAAAAATCCAAAGTCTAGTAAAAAAAGTCAAACGTGCATATGACTTCTCCAAAGGAGCCACTCTCCTACTGACAGCACTTAGTCTGCTTGTGACCTCTCAGGATTTGGTCAAACCTAAGCTATCATCACCTAAACTCATGAGATTTTTCACTTTTTAATTGAAAAGAAATTTAAAAGTGACAATTCTCATGATTTTGAGTGATGATAGTTTAGGTTTGACCAAATCCTGAGAGGTCTCAAGCAGACTAAGTGCTATCAGTAGGAGAGTGGCTCCCTTGGAGAAGTCATATGCACGTTTGGCTTTTTTTACCGGACTTTGAATTTTAGTGTTCCATATGGTTTATTTGAATTATCAATTTTTAGATAGGCTAAATTATGAGAGTAGAAAGTTAGCATTTCGCTAAAATCACCGAAATCGCGATTTTCTTCTTCGATGGAGAGTTGACTTTTTATTGGTAAGAGATATGATTTTTTTGATATTTTTATGGATTCAAATGGGGGGTACTTCCTTATTTAATGTAATATCTTAAGTAAATGAAATTTCATTACTTAAATGATATTCAGGTAAAAATATTACAGTTACCATTGCTCTGTATTGTAATATGAACATATGTGTAACTAAACTAGGATATACTCAATATGTTTATTATTATATATTTTTAAATAATTTTTCTATGATTTTCCTGATTTTTATGATTTTTTTTTCGGATTTTCCCGATTTTTTTCAATTTTTTAACATTTTTTAAGCATGGCCGATCCAGGGTCGGCCAGACTCCATTGGAGTCGGCCGGATCCATGGATCCGACCCGACCCGGGTCGGGGTCGGCTGGGTCCGACTCACCCAGCCGACCCAACTCTGCCATCCTTCCTTGAAGGCACCCAAGTCCAAGGCGAAAGGCTCTTGGGACTGCACTCGGGAGGGGAAGATATTTGGCATGGGCTCGAAACTCTTCGACGTCCTCCTTGGACTTCCACCGATAGCCTTGGTCCACTACTTATTCCCTGCACCGTCCTGCATTATGGACATGATGTCAATTCTGCACGGCGTCCATAAACTCTCAACTTCTTCATGGCCCCTCGATGGGAGGATAGGAGACGACTGCTATCCACTAAGAACGGTCCCTTTGGCCATCGACTGCGAGGAAGTGAGGCCCCTCGTCAGACACCAGTTGAACTACAACGAGTGGCCCTCCATCGAAGGTTAAATCTCTCCCCTCCACAATAACAAAGAGAGCAGTTTCCACTTGGCAGGGAGAGGCTGCCATCATCGATATAGGTGCTGTTGACACCTATACGAGTCCTCGTCGAAACGAGGTAAGTAGGTGAGGCCTTTGCACCCCCTGACAAGCGTATCCGATTACTATCGGGTAAATCATGGGCTTTAGGGTGCGACCCAGATCGTAGGAGACCGTGGGCCGCCCTTAACCCTTGCCTTCTTTCTAATGAGAGGTATTACAACCACTTGCTCCTTAGCAAGTCTTCTTTTTACAAAGGGGCAAACAACCACCTACCGCAGTATGTCTTCCTTTCTACAAAAGAGAACTACAGGAAACAATCCCCTGCTAGTTTCTACTCTGAATAGATGTAGACAGAGTGGCTTGCTCAAAGAATGAACAAACACAGAAGAACAGAAAGAGATATCAAATACACTTGAAAGTTCTGAACTCTTTCTGACTAAAGGGTGTATTGAGAAGAACTCATATAATCTAAACCACCCACAGACAAGCTTCTTGAATGCAGAAGAGCAGGAGAGCTTGGAGTCGGCTTGCTTGCACAGATTGCTCTCCTTCAAATCTTTCTTGTTTTTTTTTTTTTGCTTTTGTGCTTCATTGCTTGATCTCTTGATCTATTGATGTGTGTATGTGATGTGTGTTCTTCAAAGAAAAAAATTTCAGCACCTTATATAGACTTATAGACTTTGTTTCCCGTTAGAATATAGTCATTTCAACAGTTTGAATTGTGACTTTTGAGACCCATCTTCAGATCTTTGAGTTACTCAACGGTTTCCTAGCTATTGGATAGCTACATGGTTCTGTAGATAGCCGTAATAAACATTTGCAAACACCATACCTATACAAGGACTTTGCTCTTCCTCATGGTTAGATTTGTAAGTAATAAATTATTAAGTGAAAGCAAGAGACAAGTCGTTTGAAAGGATATCTAACTACTCTAGAGAAAAAGTCTGTACTTAAAGTGTGTTGGGGTAGTTGAGCAGTCAAGGAGGTATGGACACCTACTTGGCGCACAGTAGATTTGTAAAAAGTTTTTCCTTAAAAATTGGAAATATGTCAATTAGAAGAACACTTGCGGGCATCTTGCAAAAACAAATAACTACCTGGGAATAATCTAAGTTGTAGTGCTTTCGATATGTACTTTAAAAAATATTAAATTAAAATGTACGGACATATCTTTAAAACATATTATAATGTTCATCAATTGATGTTTAGAAATATTACATAAAATTACAAAGTCAATCAAAATAATACTTCATCAATCGCTATTTAGAACTTCATTAATCGATGTTAGAAATAGCCATCGAAATAATACTACATCAATCGATGTTTAAAAAATAGCCATCAAAATAATACATCAATCGATACTGAAGACTTCGACTGATCACATTTGTTCATTAATCGATATCTGACTCCGACTGTATAGAAGTCAGTGAGATTTTGACTGTGGACCTTTATTCACCAATCGATGTCTGACTTCGACTACACGGAAGTCGCAGAGAGAGACTTCGACTACTGACCTTCGTTCACCAATCGATGCCTAACTTCGACTGTTCGGAAGTCGCAGAGAGACTTTGACTGATGACTTTTATTCATTAATCGATATCTCACATGACTGTCCAGGAGTCGGAGTTGAATTTTGATTGACGATCTTTATTCATCAATCGATTTCTCACTTCAACTTTCCAAGAGTCGGAATTGGACTTCGATTGACGACCTTTGTTCACCAATCGTTTCTCACTTCGACTTTCCAGGAGTCAGAATTAGACTTCGATTGTTGACCGTTGTTCACCAATCGATTTCTCACTTCGACTTTCCAGGAGTCAGAATTGGACTTCGATTGTTGACCTTTGTTCATCAATCTTTCTCACAGTCACTTCGACTTTTCAAGAGTCGGAATCAACATGATATTTATAATAGTTGTGGACTTAGAGAATTTTACTAGAGATAGATAAGTGTCATTAGAAAATAATCATATGTTGACACCTTTATCTATAAATAATTGTACAGTATAATGCATGCATGCCTTTACCTTAACACATCAAATACAATACTAAGTAAAATGTCATTATGTTATTAATCAAATGAATTTATTTATTACTTAAAAAAGGGTTTAATATAACTGAAATGATTTTATCATAATAAAATAATTGAACATATTTTTGTAGAAAATAATTGCACAACAATTCTCCTGCTTTTTGTTAATGACAAAATTATGCATATGTAAAAGAATTTAGCACATAGAAATCTTTTATACAAACAAGTTCATTTTCAATTTTTTCTCATCTCCTTTTCTCCTTACATTTCTCTCTTCGATATAGAATGCTAAATACCTATATTGCTCCCCTTTGTGTCATCTTTCTATCGAAGGATGTAAGATCTGTACATATACAGAAGTAAATATATGTTTCCAGAAAGACTTAGGGAGATAGAGAGAAGGTGCGAGTTAATCAAAGAATGGTTGTAGAAGCTCCCACTACTACTACTCATTATGAGGAAAGACATGTTCAAAGATAGAAGAATTAATATCATACGAAGGGCCAATGGAAGGGATTTTCCGTAGGAGTTGAGGTGGCGGCGATGATACCAACCTAGTCTATAATGATAGGCTTTATAGTCTAGACTGTGCCTCAAAGGAATAACCACCTGTTTACAGCTTTGTGCAGAAAATCATTCATTGTAATGTTCCACTGAAGTCCATAGTGTGCTGCTGCTTTGACCTTGTAATAAGATCATATCTGTCTTCCCACTTGAGAGTAAGAGATTTTCTAAGATCATCATAATTCTTAGTCATGAACGAAGAGGATGAAACTTTTTCTTTCTACATTCCTTAGCCTCTTCTGGATAGCATTCTGCCATTGCTCTGTAGTCAACCTTTCAGATTCTGTAAAGCAATATTGAAATTCTTGAAGATATTTTTTGGTCTTTGCAGTGTGAATGAGGGCAAACCTATGAAAGGATAAGATTTACTAGTACTTGATCTGAAATCTGACTGCTAGCCTGATGTACCTATGAAGACAACTTGGGTAAAATCCTTTCTGGAGGAGACAACACCTATCAGGTTGGGGTACAAATATGAGGGCAATCCAATAGTCATTGAGGGTGTAATTTTTCTCTACCCTTTCAACAGTATGACCCATTGACCCTGGCTGATATCAACTAAATTCAGTTGAAATCTTCTTTATTAAATCTCTTCATTTGGCTGAAGTTTTCTTGATACTTCTTTATGAGAATGCCATACAAATCAAAGAATCACATATTCCAATGAGTATGAACAATTATAGGACCAGTGCCCCCTACTCTGGCTTCTCTATACTTGGCTGTTTCACCAGGATAGACTCTCAAAAATTCCTCAGCACTAAGACTGTGACTGGATTGGATAATGGCATTTAAAGCTTCTAGAGCGAATTCCTTGGTTTTGATCAAGAGTAGCCGATCCTCTAGTTTGTAGTTTGGCATGCCATGGACTTCCAAAAATACCTTGATCTTCAAAAAAATCTTCAAACAAATTAAAGTTCCTTCTTGAATGATGCATAAAAGCATACCAGAATGGAGGATAATCTTTTCTGACATCTTTTCCTTTTCTCTTCTGCCCAACCTGTGAGGGAAGGTCTTCACTAGGCACAATTTTAGCTAAGGGTTGAGTAGTAAGGTCAGGAGTAGGAGTAGATGAGCGGGGAAGAGATGAGAAAAAGGAGGGTGGTAAATGGTGAAGTTCTGGGATGTCTGAGGGTCCTAACTGCTGGTATAGGTTTGAGGAAAAAAGGCATAAGAGGTGGCTGGTTGAGAGGTAGGCATAGGAGTAGATGGGATCAGGATTAGAAGAAGCGGTTGACTAGGAGGTAGGAAAGAGTATGGATCCTGACTTGACCAAATTCCTTTTAGTTCTCCTTGTGAACACCTTAGCATGAGATCCTGAGGGAGAGGGAGCTAAGTCTGATTGTGGCTGTTCTGTGATAGCTAGGGGCAAGGTTTGATGCATCGACGATTCGAACCGAATCGAGCGAATCGGGTTTCTCCTCGATTCGGTTCGATTCACCCGAATCAGACCGATTCGGTCCGATTCGCTGGACGTGGCCAGAAACCTAGTTTCTGGCCCATTCTTGGTCGATTCTCTTGAATCTGGCCTTTTTTTGACTGATTCTCTGGTTTAAGCCTCTTGTGATATGTTTCATCTATTTGATGATATTTATGTCATGTATTGCTATACAAACATTATTTTCAACCAAAAAAATCATTAGAAGAGTGAAAAAAGTTAAACTTATTAATAGAAAGATATTTACATTGCACAAAGTAAATACAACGATCAACTCTAAATTCAAATACAGAAACAATGACTTACTCTAATATCCCCATGCCCTTGCTGATATGGATCATATACATTCCACTGGGACTGGCTAGGCACTACCTCTGAATTATCTGACTCTGAGGGTAGCTCTCCAATAATGATAACCTTTTCTTTCAGACATAAAATGACGATACTCATCCCATGTCATCATGGTACGGTATCTCTGTCGAAATAGCTTGAGATAATGGTCCCACCTCTGGCAGCCGGGACGGACTACGTTCAATTGTGCCATCTGTACATCCTCTATAGAAGCAAAAACATGACTAGAATCGGAACAAAAAATGCTATAGGAGATACATATATGGACCAGGTAGCCTCTGGCAGTGTACCCACTGTAGCCACTAGAGTAGTCTGTACCAGTGGACTCGGGGTGATAGCTATGGCCGCCATAGGATCCAACAGACTCTTGTGTACTCATCCTCTCGAAGTCTGATATCATAGTGTCATAGCTATTGAAGTCCACTACTGAACCTCCTGCGTGACCACCACGACTAAACTTCTGCCTTTTGTTGTACTACAGTGGGGCACCATGATTAGTATCTTGGGTTGCACCCCGAAAAAAATGCTCCTCCGTGATGCTATCCTCCCACCTCCTCCTCCCTGACCACTGTCACCACCTCCACCTCCTCCTCCCTGAGGTGTGTTACCACCACCGCCACCTCCACCATTTGAAGAAGAACCACATGCAATGCAATATGATTTTATGATAGGTTAGCACAAATACATCTGAGATAATGCGCAATACAAAATGATGACCCACCAGTAGTCATCGAATCATGGGAGGTGCTATTGGGCAACCGAGGTGAGTTCAACAGAGACGGTGTGCCATCCTCTGCATTAGATCCAAGTCTTTGCATCTGCAATGTCAAGTGGATTTTCAGCAAGGGTAGCACCTTTCTTGCCTTCTTGGATCCTCACCCAGAACCAACCTTCCAAGGTTTGCATATCGGATCTCGACTTCGTCTCGGGAGGGTCAAAGAGAAGAGATCTCGGAGAGATCTCGGGAGATCAGGATAACATAAAAGTGTGGATCACTAGGTTCACATGGATAATTCCTTAAGGAACTAGATAATTACATACATTCTCAAGCCTCAACCTATGTCACATATATCATACAACAAGAGTGTGAGAATTGGACTTCGAGATGTGCATTTTGATTTTTCTCTCCTTAGGATTCTAGTTTATTTTCAATTAGAAAGTGAAAAATCTCATGAGTTTAGGTGATGATAGCTTAGCTTTGACCAAATCCTGAGAGGTCTCAAGCAGACTAAGTGCTGTCAGTAGGAGAGTGGCTCCCTTGGAGAAGTCATATACACGTTTGACTTTTTTTTACCGGACTTTAGATTTTTAGTATTCTATTAGGTTTATTTGAATTATGAAATTTTTAGATATGCCAAATTATAACAAATTATGAAAGATTAGAAAGTCACTATTTTGATTGGAACTATCGAAATCACGATTTACTTCTTGGATGGGAGAGCTGACTTTTTATTTGTAAGAGATATGTTTTTTTTGATATTTTTATTGGATTCAAATGGGGGTACTTCCTTATTTACATGTAATATCTTAAGTAAATGAAATTGTTTCATTTACTTAAATGATATTCAGGTAAATAAGGAGTCCTGACAACCCTGAAGAGGATCCTAACTGACAACCCTGCCTGAACCCTGAAGACATATCTCGGCCATCTCATTTCTCGGGGAGGGGCTGAGACCGAATCTCGCGAGATCTCGCGAGATTCTCGCGAGATTGCATACCATGCAACCTTCTTTTTCTGTACTGGGGGAGGTGGCTCTCGTATAACAATTCCTTTAGTGGGGCGGGACTCCGTTGCACTAGTTTTTTTTGGGCGGGATTCTTGAGCTATCTGCTTCCCCTTTACCAGTTAAGATGATGTGGGAGGCCTTCTAGATTGTGAGGGAGCAGCTAGCTGGTGTGAGAACTATTTTTTAAAACTTTTAAAAATTTTAAATTTATCTTTGAATTTGATTTATTTGGCTTTTATTTATTTACATGGACATGTCTTATTTAATTCATTTGACCTCCCCCACTAACCTCGATTAGTGTTAATTACATCAGCACAAGACTGAATACCCTTGATTAACCATCAGACAACCCATTTGAAACAGAAGAGCGTGACTCACAATGGAATGACATGATTTGTACATAAAGAAAATAAAGTTACAAGCATGCAATCTATTTTTTTAGAATTTTCTGATATTTGTTTCATTTTTTATTGATTTTTAATCCATTTGCTCTTTTTTGGTATTTTAAAATCATTGATTTCATTTTTTTTAAAATTATTTTTGTCATTTATTTATTTAATTATGATTATGTGGATTAAATTAATGTTTTCATTTATTTATTTGATTTAAAAGGTGATTAACTTAAATAAAATAAACATGAGACATGATTTGTTTGTTATTTTTATGTTATTGAAAATTAATAACAATGTTTGTGAAATATTTTGTTAAGGTTGGTTGAAAAATTGATTGATTTTGATTAAGAAACTAAGTAGTGAAAAGTTCGAAATAAACGTGACACTACGTGTAATTATTCATATAAGGCATGATTAAATAAGTGAAATTAGCCCAATAGGCCCATTAAACATCACACGTGAGAATACGTCAAATGTTGGCCCAATTAAGCATCATTAGGCCCATTAAGCATAAAGCATCATAATCATTTGCATGAAAGATACAAGTCCGACCCAATAAACAATTTGAGGCCAAAGTCCAATGGACCTTGCTTGAGAAAATTCAAATTGTGCCTCGCAGAATATTTTTTTTTTTTAGGGCTGCCTTGCGACCTTCTCCCTGACCGCCTTGCAGTCCTTCTCAGAGCCTTGCTCTGTGTTGGGAACTTCAAAAAATCCTCCCCTTTAGCTTGGGACGCCCCCCTCCTTTTATAGTGGAAGGAGGAGGGACCCCGACCGGGACGTTGGCGCTGCTTCCCCGGAGGTCTGCACACCTCCACAGGGGGTTTAACGTAATTTTTGGGCTATGTATTTGCATTTTAGCCCTTGTTATTTTCTCTTTCTTTCTTTTTTCCCTTTCCGTTTTTTGGTTCGGCCCCTTTCCCCGTGGGTCTTTGCGTAAGACAGGGCAAAGAAAGAGGAGGCGCGCGGCCCCCTTCCTCCTCCTCCCTTCCTTGCTCGACGGCGGCTCCCCTCTAGGGGACAGCAGCGGCGGCGGCGGCAGTACAGTTGGGCGGCGACGACCTTGCAGTAGGGCGGCAGCGGCGACAGGTGCCCGAGCAGCAGCAGTGGGAGTAAGGATCGGTAGCGGGGGAGGGCCAGCGGCGGCGGTTGCAGTGGGGGGCCGGCGGCGGTCGGAGCAAGGGCCAGCGGCGGCAACCCTTCCTCCCCTGCTCCCCCTTTCTTCCCCTTCTCGCTGTGGGAGAACCAAGTAAGGGCGACCGTAGAGGAGGTGCAGACGGCGGCGACTGGAGGGGGTGCCACGACCAGCCAGGCAGGGGCAGCCCGAGTCCAGGCGGCTGGGGCAGAGGTGAGATTTCCGTCTGCTTTTCTTTTCTGTATTTGTTTGGTTTATTCCCCTTTTTTTCTTTTGTTCCTCTTGTGAGAAGCCGGCCAGAAATCTGGCACAACAGCTGGGTAGATGACCCTCTCCTTTTGGATTGTGAGGGTGCTTCCCTCAAAGATCGTGTGCGGGGGAGGCCTTCCATCAACCTCTCAAATCATCATCATCATGACCATGTCCTCCCCTGCAACAACCCCCAACATGATACATTAGCACAAATGCAATTAACAAAATATGTAAGTGATAACTCATACTCCCCCGCTCTGTGGTTGCTCGTGCAACCCATGCAATCATTGGGTCTTCTTCATCTCGTAGGAACCCAATGTCAAAAGGATCATAGTCTATGTGTCACGCCCCTAATTTTACTTTAGAAGCGGAATAAATTGGGAGACGCGACGAACAAACCAGCATTCAGAAGCTATAGACCAATAGCTTTTACAAATAGGGCCCACAATGCAATAATCAAATTTTCTTCCTTTATTTATCAAAACGAATATTACAACCTCCAATGTCAAATGAAGCACTCCTTGCTCACCAATCTATCTATCTCTCAAAGAAAAGGGAAATTACATTCATGACCAATCTAAAGAAAAATAAGAATGGACTCTCTAAGTGTACTCCACGCTCGGCGCACAAGTCTCATCATTAGCTTATCTTCACTACCTGAAATGTTAAAGAGAGTAGGTATGAGCGCACTCGCCCAGTAGGATTTATCTTCCAGCAATGATATAAGTATTTAATAGTTTAAAAGTTAGAAGGTATGAACATGATATGTACAATACAATTAAAACGGCGGTAGTAACACGTGTGCAGTGTATTATGCAAGATTGTGAAATCAAGAGATGTAAAGATCAATCTAGCAATAAGGTTGTATTCAAGAGTTCAAGATATTGTGAACAATGATCTAGCAATATGGTAACTTCATGAACAAGAGTAAGATAACTATTTCACTAGCAAGCATTTTGAGTAACCCACTCGGAGCACTCCACAAGAATATCACGCAGGATCTACTGGTGCCTCATGCAAGTACATCCTTCAGCCACTCGGGTTAAGGACCAACACACAGTAGCAGGTAACAAGCAAGTAAGTTTATCATGTGTAACAAGTACGTGCCATGCCAAGCAACAATCATGATTCCGCACCATGCCAGACACAAGACTTTGTTAGGGGATCAACCTAACAATCAACTCCTGGGGTAACGAACATCTTTGGGAAAATTAGACAATCAATACCTTGGGGTAAACAGGACTTTGTAGAGGGCGAATCCGACAATCACACCCATAGGTAATAGGACTTTGCCAGAATCTTTAAGACCAGATATGGGCCCTCAGTCAGGTTCGTATTGCGCAACACTGACATGTGTCCCAATGAGCCCGTCGACTCATGGGTGACAAGAACGAGTTTTGAGTCCATGACTCCAATATCATTAGTGTACTTCAAGAATGTATCACAAGAAGGTAATGTGTGTCAATAAGGATAGACTGGTCGAGAATGTTTCGGACTATCATGTCAATAGTAATGATTATCGAGAGTGTCATGTCAATAATGATAAAAGTTCAAGGGTACATTAGGAATATCAAGTCAAGAGTTCAATCCGGAAGCATAACGACACATTTACATAGATTCTATCTTTAATAACTTGGTTTCATATGTTATACTCGATCGATCACTCCGAGAAAGTCAAGATGAGAAGAGAAAGATCTCGTCAAGAATGCCAAAAGGGAAGAGATACGTCCACACTAACTTCCGGGTACTTCATTGGTACAAGCTGCTCGTCGGCCATGTGAGAATCCATGGTCAGAGGAGACTTACAGAGACCTTGGTCAACGGGTCACTAGTCCGGCAGAAGGAATATCCAACGGAGAGTTCACCACAAGCTAAGAAGGGGCTTTCCTATAGTGCTAGAGTGTATGCGCATACCGCGCGTGAGAATTGTTCAAGTGCGTGTGTGAATCCGATTATGGAAATTCCAGTTATAGAAACTCCGTTTACGGCAAGTATCATGAGTGCTAAATCATGAAGTACTAATCATGCATGACCAATTTTAGAAAGTAACTATATGTTTTAGCAAGTTCGATAACAAGGCAAGATATGAATAATCGGCAGGTAGAGAGCATGATCATGAACTTAAGATCAATTAAAAATCATGTGAACATGTTTTAACTTTCATATGGGTTGATAAATGCATGATAAGATGTTATAGAACCTTCCAAGAATAGATCAAACTCTCACATGCAAAGAACGACACAAAACGACGGAAACCAAGATGTATACCCCTTAGAAGGCAAATGCAGTCTCATCCCTTTACTTCCTCAGGCCATAACTTATTGATTTCTTATTCAAATCTCACACATGAATATACCATTTTGAAGCCCTTTGAATGAAGAAAGTAGCAAAGAAAACGGCTCATCAATCTGAGGTCTATATAAAAAGTTATGGTCGGTTAAGTAGACATAGGCAGAAGGCGACACATTGCCTGTCGCCTTCAAAACATGAAGGCGACCATCATCTTGTCACCTTCTGAAGAAGACCACAAAACTGTTTGATTTTTGGTATGGGTCGCGACCATGATGTTGTCGCGTTCTGGTAGCGACGTGTCGACCTGTCGCCACCTGAATATGACGCTTGGGTTGCTTTTTCTACCTATTCCCAACTCCAACTTGGATTGGGTTTGACACCTATGGGTTTGAAAAATCAAAACAAATGCTAGGGTGATCCAAATCGGGTGAAACCACCTTTGTTAGTTAGTTTGATTACTTCTAATACTTTGTACAGTATAAAATAATCGAGAAACAAAGGTTGTTTGACTGGGTAATAAAACGTATTGTGACTGACTACGTGATTCTGACACAGTGTTCATCTTTGGGCTCATACTCTCAGTACGGTCAACGAAAATTGGATAAACCAATGCCAAATGAAAGTAGACTCATAGGGTAACAAGTTCTATGTTGAACACTTGGTCCAAAAACGACTCCACAAAGAGGTATGGAACTCGTAAGACAATGCAAGGTTAAATCGCGACTGTACAGCGTCAAGATCATGCAAGATTTAATTCGTGAAACTCTCAAGATAAAAATTAGGGAAAATAGTAAGAACATGATCTATACATATGAATGCAAGCACGAACAAATTTAATTAGAGTTTGGCATGGAGATGACCTACCTTTTAGGTGAAAGAAAAGGTGTCCTCCAGAAAACCCTAGTTTCGACCAGTCGTAGGAGAACGCTTAATACTCACGAGCTACTGGGTAGAAATTGTGCAAAATAGTGTCATAAGAAACTAGACTCGAAGAGCTTTCCAAGGATGTATGGTTTGCATAGTTTGGTCGAGGTTTCACTAACCTTTAGTGATGATCTTGAAGGGACTCAAGTGCAGGTCGTTGCAGATCCGAGTTGGGAAGAGCATGGGATTCCTCTTTGCTCCAGCCTTCTCCTTGAGATCTCCAGCCACCATTGCCTCCAAGCACGCCTCCAATAACCCTAGGGGTCGTCCCATGGGAGTGAGAAGCTTTATTTATAAAGAGAGGGGCCTTTAGTTGCCTAATTAAATTTGGAAACCTTTAGGCACGAATTTGGGTATACCTTTCCTCAACTTAGAGATTTCTTTCCCCAATTAATGATGGAATTGGTATGGAAGCTTACCTTAGGTGGTAACCACGAATTTGGGTTTGGTTTGAAGTCTAATGGTGGTCTATAGGGTGAGAATTTACCCTATCATGGTCCATCAGTGAATATTTTCGAATTTCGGGTCATTTTCCTAGCATGAATTTATTTGTGGTCCAAGGGACATCCTTTGGCCCATTTCTTTCATTGGATTGTCAATATCCATTGTTTGAAGTCCAACAATAATTTTTACTTTAATTTATGACCCCTTATATATATGTGATAATGGTTTTTTGACTTATTTTTAATTAAGATAATAAGTCACACTAATTCTTAAACTCAGTCCAAAAGATTTTTATTGGCCCAAATTTCTTTATGGGTCACTAGAGACAGTCTAACTATGATTTTTACAAAATTTTTAGATGTGTTTTTACATCTGGGATAATGGTGCGTACGTATTTAACTAGTTTTAAATTATTAAGTGGTCATATTTCCTATTTATCTCAAATATTCCATTACTGAAATTCTCGGGGTGCTACACTATGTCCTCACGCTGCTTTGGATCTTCTGTGAGATGCTTGACCCTCAACCTCATATTGTAGTGCACATACACCAAGTTGTCCAAGCGTCGATATGACAATCGATTCTGAACTTTGGTGTGTATCAATGCAAATGTACTCCAGTTCTTCTCACATCCACTAGATGAGGATGTCTGTGATAAGATCTTCACTGCAACTTTTCTCAATGTTGGCGCAGTATGCCCAAAATTAAACCAACAATCAGCTGCAACCAAGTTAGTGATACTTAATTAGCCCTCAACTTTCAAGTTGCAATGACAATAAATGAAAGGGAAATCATATTACCGCCCTCAACATGCTCTCGACCAGCAATAGCAGATGGCTCAGCAAACCCCCCTATAGCCTCCTGAAAGCTCTTCATCTGTATAAAATGTATTGATTATATATGCATTAAATTGATCATGCATATCAAATTCAACTATTTGTTTCAATGGAAGTTGATAACCCTATACTTGCCTCATCAATGGCGTCCGCTGCTTGTACAGGACTTTTTGACAATCTTTCAACAACTCTTGTAAAAGAAGCCGTCAAGTCATCCTCGTATGCCAGCTCGTGCGTGTAATGGTAAGTAGGGTGGAGATAATATGCTGCAATTGACGTATAAAATATTATGGTTGCAAAATACATTAATACTTGTTTTAACTTAAAAAATATCAACAGTTTCCTTACCCGCCTTATGTAGATCTCTACTCATCTGCCGGTCCCATCTATCCTCAACAACGTCCAGGACCAAGTGTGCATATTGAGGTGACATTTCGCGGATCTTCTTCTTCGCCGCTTCAAGCTTTGCATACACCAATCCAATAGAAGGTCTTCTGTCCCCATCAGCCACCCTCAATACCTTATATAGAGGTTCAATGATCTGAACCAGCTTGAACAACCGATCCCAAAAATTTGAGCTATTGATGATGCCTTCCACCTCTTTTCCATCCGATGTTCTTGTAAAAGTGCTCTGCAACCATCACTCCTGAACATGCGTTTCAATCTGTCCTTGTGCTTCAATAGGCTTTGTAATGCGACAAAGTTTGTTGCAAAGCGGGTGACAGCCGACCTCACAACTCTCCACCTGTGGACTCTCTCATCCACGTCAAGACAATATGATGATTGTAGATGAACCTTGTACTCTTCTATCCATCCACTACCATCTTGACGGCTTGCAGTGTCCTAATCTCTTTCAGCATCAAATCAACACAGTGGGCTGCACATGGGGTCTAGTAAAGATGAGGATAAATCTTCATCAATTCCTCCCCTGCCTTTTTGTAGGCAGATCCATTATCAGTCACCATCTGCACAATTTATTGCTCACCAATCTCCTCAACAACGTCCCACATCAAACTCAAAATGTATTCGCAGTTGTGTACTCTATCTGATGCGGCAACAGATTTGTGATAGAAGATTTGTCTATCACAATACACGGGGAAGTTGATGAGGTTGCTTCTGGTGGTCCAACCATCACACATCAATGTGACATCATACTTCTCCCATTTATTCATAAAGCTGTCAATATAGGACTTGATCTCATCAACTTCTTCCTGAAGATATCTCCCAACCAAGTCCCTAATTGTAGGAGGCTGCACATGTAGCCTGCATGTTGAACCTCCTGTATAGTGGTTTTATAATAAGGACTATTCACTGCATTGAATGGTAACCCTACATGGTGCCACCACTTTGCAACTGCTCAACATTTCGGCCCCTGATGGTTGTATGCATCCTCAATCTTAGTTTGCTTGCCATGCTCCCTAGGATACACATAAGGGTCCGCCTCCTCTATTTGCACACCTGTGGGGTCTCTTATTTTGCCTTCCATGTTCTTGTGTGACAGGGGGCCGAGTGAAGTAATCCCCCACATTAGAAAATCGACGGGACTGACTTCCGTCGGCGCCCCCTACCCTTGAGCCACTGCCACTGCCATTGCCATTGCCATTGCCAACCTCATACTGAGCTCCTTGAAAACTGACTCTGTAGGCTGCCCTTTAGTCAGCTTCCCATGCCTCAGCCTTGCTCTGTGCTCTGGCCCACCTTTCCTGCACATCAGGATCAGGCACATATTCTGCGTACATTTCTACTTCATCCTCAACGTCTTCATCTCGTTCCCTTCCTGATATGATCCTCTCCTGCATCTCCTTATTCGCCCTCTTTCTTGCAGTCTCCGCTCGAACATGTTTAAGGTGTTCAATCATAAGTTTTTTAACTTCACTTGGCACCATTTTACAACCATGCACATCATGTTAGCCTGCTAGTCGGCCACTTGCAAGGTGCTTCTTCAACCGGGAGACGCCACTTCCTTGTCCTGTAAAACTACAATAATTGCACTTGAAGTTGTGTCTACTGTCAAATATGGTGTCATGCTGCCACCCAATATCATCACTAGAGCCCTTCTTCGGTGCCATCTAGATGGGCAATAGAAATGAAATATATTAACACAATTAATTCGAATTTCGAAATTCAGACATTAAAAGAAAATGTTCTTATATGGTGGGATAATTTTTTCCATGGACATTATACAACTCCACTCACACCTCTATAGAGAGTTTGTGAATTTTCAAGTTTTATTTATTTATTTCTATAAATTATAAAACATTTATTAGTCATACAAGAACACAAATTAATTTTAGCTCCGATTCATATGGAATCAATTTCTAACCATGATTTAGAAGTTATACAGAATATTGCTATCAAATTTTGGTTCTTCAAATTTTTTTAATAATTTTTAAATTTTCTTCAAAATTTAAAATTTAAGGAAAATCTCTAAATCTACATGAAAAACTTGTAGATCTTGATGAGAAATGGTTGCAAGTGTACACCCATCACTTGCAACATCATTTCCTATGAAGATCTAAGTCATATACCAAAACAAAAATAAAAAAATGAAGGAATATGGTGGCTTACCTTCAAATCCTGTAGAAACTCTAAAAAAACTTGAAGAACAAGGCTTCAATGCCTCCAAATCCACGTCCAAATGGCTTCAAACTCACGTAGGAACCCTCCCCAAGTGTTTTGGCATGGAGATCTAGGGTTTTTTTCAGAGAAAGTGTGAAAACAAGGGGGAGAAAGAGGGCTCCGACCTACTACGCTGCGAAAGGGACTGTATGAGTCGGGCGAATCAAACACGATTCGCATAGTATCGGATCGGATCGGGCGGATCGATCCGAATCGCGCATCGGGAAAGTTGTGATTTGCATTGATTCGTCTGAATCGGGCCGATTCGATGCGGTGCGCCAAACCATGGCTAGGGGTGTAAACGAGTTGAGCTGAGCCGAGCCGAGTATTATGCTGCTCAAGCTCTGTTCGTTAATTTTTAATTGAGCTCGAGTCAAGGTTGTGTTTTATCGGGTATTGAAAATAGTTGTTCAAGCTTGGTTCGTTTAAATACTCGAGTTTGAGCCTTTAATGAGTATCTTGACGAGTACGATGGCATTTGCGAGTTATATATATATGTATATATATATAAGCCCAATTCAATCTATAAGTAAAAAACTAATTGTTTATAAGACCCAAATCTATCTTATTTTAAGGTCATACCTCAAGATCCTTCATAAGTTACTTGTTTAATTATTTTATTATAATGTTTAAAATATTAACAAAAAATTAAACGAGCTTGTTCACGAGCTTAAACGAGACGAGTAGGCATTTGGTCATACTCGACTTATTTATGAATCGAGCTTAAATTTTTGTTTGAACTTGACTCGTTTACCTTATTAAACGGGTCGAATTCGAGTAATATCTGAGCCGAATTCGAGCTACTTTGTCGAGTTTATTGGTTTGTTTACAGCCTTAGAGGTACTGGTAGCTATCTCTACCTCTGTTGCCTGTTCTTCTGATGCTGCTGGTACCTGCTCTGCTGGCTGCCCTGCTGCTGTTGCTGCTATCTACTCTGCTGACAACTGCTCTGCTGGCTGATCTATTGGCTGCATTATGGGTTGCTCTGTTATTGTTTTTGCTATAGTTGCTGCTGGTTCTTGCTATGCCTCTGGTACAGCTCTTTCTTCTGCCATTGCCTCTGCAGTTGGTGTTGTGGCTAGCATAGAGGTACTGCTCTTATCTTGATTACATACAAACTGAAAAAATAATATCTTAACTGCTAAATCTCATCAGATATAAAATCAGATTTGACATCCACTTGATGGATTTGCTTCCGCAGTCATGGAAGGCAAAATCGCCAGGATCGACCCAGAATCGGTTGATCCTGGATCGGATCGAGGGCTATGGATCCGATTATGGGGGGGGAAGTCCTTGAATCGGCAAACTTCCAGCTGGATCGGCCAGAATCGAGTTGGATCGACTGGAT
Source organism: Colocasia esculenta (assembly GCA_014218235.1). Lineage (NCBI taxonomy): Eukaryota > Viridiplantae > Streptophyta > Magnoliopsida > Alismatales > Araceae > Colocasia > Colocasia esculenta. Next base: position 82,317,183 of record CM024763.1, read on the forward strand.
CAAGCAAGGATCAACCGATTCCAGACTGATCCAGGCCGATCCAGACTGATCCAGGTTGATTCCCTCAGGCTACCTTCAGGATCCTCTTCAGGCAGGGTTGTCAGGATCGCCTTATTTACCTGAATATCATTTAAGTAAATGTTAGTATTTGTATTTTTATTTACTTAAAATATTACATGTAAATAAGGAAGTACCCCCATTTGAATCTAATAAAAATATCAAAAAAATCATATCTCTTACCAATAAAAAGTCAACTCTCCCATCGAAGAAGAAAATCGCGATTTTGGTGATTTTAGCGAAATGTTAACTTTCTAATTTCTCGTAATTTAGCTTATCTAAAAATTTGATAATTCAAATAAACCACATGGAACACTAAAAATTCAAAGTCCGGTAAAAAAAGTCAAACATGCATGTGGCTTCTCCAATGGAGCCACTCTCCTACTGACAACACTTAGTCTGCTTGAGACTCTCAGGATTTGGTCAAACTTAAGTTATCATCATCCAAACCTCTCAGAATTTGGTCAAATTGAGCTACCATCACCCAACTCATGACACTCATGAGTTTGGGTGATGATAGCTTAGTTTGACCAAATCCTAAGAGGTCTCAAGTAGACTTAGTGCTGTCAGTAGGAGAGCGGCTTCTTGGAGAAGTCATATGCACGTTTGATTTTTTTTTTGTTGGACTTTAGATTTTTAGTATTTATTAGACTTATTTGAATATAAAATTTTAAATATGTCAAATTATGAGAGATTAGAAAGTTGCTACTTAGATAAAATCACAAAAATTACGATTTTCTTCTTGGATGGGAGAGTTGACTTTTATTAGTAAGAGATGTGATTTTTTGATATTTTTATTGGATTCAAATGGGGATATTTCTTTATTTATGTAATATCTTAAATAAATGAAACCAGGGAATCAAAACTCGGCCAACTCGGGATCGGATCGCCCGAGTTGGCTCGGTTTTGGCCCCTCCGATCCGAGCCGGGGTAACCTGTCCGGTCCTCTGCGCTCGGATCGTTCGGGCTCGGCTGGGCTTGGCGGGATCGCCGAGCCCGGGCCGCCCGCCGCGGATCGGGCCGGACCGGGGCGATCCGAGCCCCAACGGCTAGTTCAGAACTAGCCGTTTTCTAGCCGTTGGGGACTGTTCCCCAATGGCCAGAAACGGCTCTTTGGAGCCTTTGGAGGCCTTGGGGGTCTATATAACCCCCAAAGGCCCCCAATATGTTCTAAACTCAAGTTTTGAGTTCTCCTCCCCTCCTCTCAATATTTTGGGCATTCTCTCTCTCTCTCTCGGGCGCTATTTTGCACTATTTGGGAGGCGATCTCATCTTTCACACTCTTGGGATTCTTGTCGACTATTCGGGCTCTCTCACACACACTCTTGGCCCGAACTCTTGGCTGCGATTCATCTCCCTCTCTCTCATCTGCAAAAAAAAAATATTTATTTTCTGTTTTTTATTATTTAACTTCTTTTTTTGTGTTGTAAGTGATGGCCGCCGAAGGTGGTGTTGCTCCGGCTCCCCATTCTTCAAGCAACCCTCCTAGCACCGATCCCGCTTGGGCTCATGGTATCGTTGTGGACATGGCTCGAAGGAAGGTCCAATGCAAATATTGTAACCGGGTCTTATCGGGCGGCATATTTCGTTTGAAACAACATCTAGCGGGAATTAAAGGTGAGGTGGCACCATGCTCGAGAGTTTCTGCTGAAGTTCGAATGCAATTTTGCCAATATATGAAGGAGAAAGAGACATCCAAAGCAAACACTAGTAGAAGACGGCAAGAAATCCAGGAAGATTTGTCTGGCCCTCCTCGAAGGTCCGTAGATTTACCAGAGGGAGACAATTCTTTGATCTTGATCAAGATGAAGAAGGTTAGTAATTAGTTAACTTACTTTTGGAACATTTATTTTAGTTTAAGGCTTTAATCACCCTCCGACCCTCATTCTATTTCTATCTCATATTATAGAACAATTTCGTCGGGCATCGGAAGCAAGTCGAAGGTCTAATGCGGAAGAGGACTATCTCCGACGTACCGGTCATCACGTTGGTCAAGGTAGTGGCCATGGGGGTAGCGGACAAGGGAGTTCAAGTGCTGGAATGAGTTCAAATATACCTGAGGTTCCAGTGGATATCCCTAGAGACAGAGATCTAGAGTGGGACCAATAGACCCATTTCTCACCAGGCGAAGGGAGAAGCAACCATCTATTTCTGCAGCATTCAAGAATTTGAAAATATGCAAGGAGAAGATAGGGAGAGCGACGTCAAGATGGTTCTTCTTCAACAGCATATCGGCTAATGCAGCAAAATGACCATATTATGAGTCCATGATCGAGACTATTGGTGAAGTGGGCAAAGGGGTGGAAGGCCCTACTTCATATGAAATCTACAACAAATACTTGGATATGGAGGTTGAAGATATGAAGGCATATGTTTCCACATTTGAACGAATATGGGATAATATGGTTGCACGTTAATGTGCGATGGATGGACAGGTATGTACAAGTGTTTGGCTAGTTAATTGTTATTCACTTATTCATTAATAAGACATAGGTTTTAATTTTCATATGGAATTGTGCAGGCATTACACGAAGAAGTATGATAAACTTCTTAATCTACTACAAAGCAGGGACTGTTTTTTGGAAGTCGGTAGACGCTTCTGGCAAGGTGAAGAATGCGGACTACCTATTTCAGTTGATGGATGAGATGGTGCAGCTAACGGAGAAAAGGGAACACTTGTATTGGGTTCCTTGCTCCGCGCACTGCATTGACTTAATGCTAGAAGACATTTGTGAAGATCCAATGGTGGAAAATGTGGTCAACAATGCAAGGTTCGTAACCACTTTCATCTACAACCACAACAACATATTGGACATCATGAGGACGCATACACATGGACGGGAGTTGCTTCGGCCAGCACCTACAAGGTTTGCATCCCAATATATTGCATTGGATAGCATAAATGGGCAAATAGCAACCTTATTAGGATGGTAGCATCGGAAGAGTGGAGAACTATATGTCCCGACATGCTCCTACACGGGTGAGGGAGAAGGGAAAGAAGGTGACCGACATTATCCAATCAAAGCCATTTTGGAAGGGGGTCCAAAATGTGTTGAATGTAGTAGAACCGCTTGTTCGAGTGTTAAGGGCGATAGATGGGGAGAGGAGATCCGAGATGGGTTACTTGTACGAGGCTATGGATCGAGCAAAGGAGCTTATCCAATGAACAACAAAACAACGTATGCCAAGTGGTGGGAAATCGTAGATCGACGATGGGAGCACACATTGCATCATGATCTTCATGCTGCAGGTAAGCATAACACTTCAACTCTTGTGAATTGTGATTACATATTATTTACAACTCATGTTTTAACATTTATCTTGTACATGTAGGGCATTTCTTCAACCCCCAATACATGTATAGGACTGATGGGAGGAGGGAGAACTATGACAATTCCTCCGAAGTGTTGATTGGGGCAAAAAATGTAATCAAACGGATGCTAGACAATGAGGATAGGGCAATCATAGCATGCAAACAAATGCATGATTATAGACTTCAACTGTACCACTTTGGTACTAGCACGGCACAACGAGCTGCTCAGATTTTGAGCCCAGGTTAGAAGTTACTCATCATATTTATTTGCCTGTAGAATGAGTTGGTTCTATTAATTCTATTTTCTAAAACATTATACATGCTTCATTTACAGCGGATTGGTGGTTGGATCATGGAAGAACTTATGGATATGAAGACTTGGCCTATGTAGCTATTCGGGTTTTAAGCCAAACAACGTCTGCCACAGGGTGTGAGAGAAACTGGAGCACATTTGGCTTGATCCACACAAAACAAGAAACCGCTTGAAGTCTGCACGTCTTGAGATTGGTATTTTGCCACTACAACATGAGATTGAAGCTTAAAAACCTCCATTAATCAAGCAAGTTCAAGATAGAGAGAATATAGATCCTCGGGGCAACAACAAGCTGAAGCAACTCCATCGGAGACAATAGATATAGAAGAAGTTTTTGAGGAGGAACATCCCTACATGCATGGGTAAATGCAAGCACTTCGGTTCAACCAGAGTTCGACCCGCATGATCGTGCATGGGCTGAAGGTAAATGACCTTTACAATGTACATGCATCATTTATAATATTTATTTCTCATGTTAACATGTTTATGTCTCATTTAGGTGAGCTTGATGATGTGCTTTGCTTCCGGAGTTTGAAACTCCTCCAGCCCCTAAACGCCAATAGAAGACAGTGGGTGCAAGAGGAAGGAGCACGAAACATGGCATAGCATTGCAGACTTGGACACGATCGAGGAAGATATAGATGATGAAACACCGGAGCCAAGCGATAATGTTCAATACCAAACTTCTAATGACTCGACATCGAAGACAAGTACTCCTAGTGAGGGATCCGATCATGGAGGAGATGTCCTAGTTGTCAGCAGTGTACCGCCACCGGCACCGCCACCCGACCCTATTGTATTTACCGGAGAGGAAGACTTCACCCATGCTACTCAAGATCAACATCATGGGAGTAGGGAAGGGAGGAAGCACAAACCTCAAGTCAACATATGCACGAAAGGGGAAGAAATTGGCATCTCAATTGCAAGGGCAAGGGCAAGGCCAAGGAGCATCCGAAGATTCGGGATACAATCCCAACTTCATTCCGCATAGACGGAATTGGTTAATGAAGAAGAAGAAGATGCAAGAGGAGTGGGAGCGTCAAGAAAAGCTACGGATGGAGTTTGAGACCATGGAGCAAGCGTCATACATCATCTTATGCTTCCACTGAAGGATATTACCAAGGGCAGGGAGGCTACTTGGGATATCCTCAATACCCGATGCATCATATTACACCGGAGGTGGAGCATATGCACAATCCACTGAGTCCGATTCACATTCACATGACTCATATGAGTCATATGGCTCATATCAAGTGCCTGAAATACCGGGCTACACACCAATCACTATCATATATGCGAACACGGATGCCTAGTCAATATTTGACTCAATATGAGGCATATTACCAACATTATATGTCTTGGACAGATTATGTAAACCTTATGTCCACACAATATAATGTACGATTCCAATAAATACATTTTTTTCATGTATTTCAGTTCATAAATACAATGTTCATATATTTCCTATTTTTTCATATTTTTTCTAATTTTTTCAATTTTTTTAAGGGGGGCGATCCACCCCCTTTTGCTTGGCCCACCCGGTCGGGCTCGGCCCAGCTCGGCCGACCCGAGCTCTCGGGATCGCTGGGTCGGATCGGTTTTGGGCCGACCGATCCGATCCCGATCCCCGAGATTTTGAACCTTGAATGAAACTACAAATTTTAACATTTACTTAAATGGTATTCAGGTCAATAATACACTAAGTCTTTAATATTTTATACTTTTCTTGTATTATTATAGTAGTAATAATACACAAAATCTTATGTTTCATATATTATTAATGCATGTATGATTGGTTTTTTATGCAAATATTAGTTCTTTCAATTTATCAGATTTTCCCTCATTTTTTCTGTTTTTCCTGAATTTTCCTGAATTTTTTCCAAAAAAAAAACATTTTATAAACTGGTCGATCCAGGATCGGCCAGACTTCCCTTGGATTCATGGGATCTTGCGATCTGATCCGATCCAGGATCGGATCGAGCCTGGTCGATCCCGATCCCGATTCCGATCCTGCCTTCCATGTCTGCAGTACACTGAGCATCTCTTGTTGCTTGAGGACCAATTCAAACAAATCATCTAGGGTCCTACTTGTCTCCGTTTGAGACCTTGGCTGGGTCTCTACAGGTGGTGGAGAGACATGATGGTAAGCTTCCTCCATAAAAGGTTGATGATCAGGAGGACTTGGAGGAGCTTCTTCATGTACAACTGACTTGTCTTTCCTATCCTTGATTACTTGAGCAATTGTTTCTTTATGGATTTCTGGTTCAACAGGGAGTCCTCTTTGTTCTTCTTCAACATGAGCAACTTCTTCTCCACTGGCTGAGTTGGAGGAGCAATGGAGGATGTGCCCTGCATCTCATCATGAAAAACTTCATGAGTGCAGTCTGATATAGAATCTTTGATCCACAGATTTTTTGGTTTATCCTCTAAGGAGTAGTGACTCCTGCGGAGAGTGGATAGCCCAATTTTCTCTTTGATTGGAGTTGCAATTTCTTCTTCCAAATCCACAGAATTTCTTCTGAATAACACTGTTAGTAGTGGTCCATAAGGAAGAGATTCATTTAGGTTCCTGGACCCTGACATTCTCTCCTGATGCCTTTGAATGACCCAAAAGAGCAAGTTTCCATTCTGGCTGTAATGAAAGAGTGGGTTCCTGCTCTTGGCGTCGCAATATTTATAATAATGGCATAGAGGGATCTCTTTCAATAGTAAGTTGATTGATGATAAGCCCTTCTTGTGAGTAGTCTTTTGCTACCAACTATGCCCAATCTCTGCTTATTTAAAGGAACTACTTCAGTTGGCCTGTGGCCGGAAGGAGGGGATTCTAAGATTTCATCCAAAGTAGCTTCAGAAATTGTGATTATTTTTCCTTTGACAGAGCCTTCCAAAGACCCATCTGCTGAAATTGATAGAATTACATAAAAAGTTTTAACTGCGTCTTCAAATGTTTGCTCTTGAATCTCGCAAAATTTTCTCCAACCCATAACATCCAAGGTATCTGTTACAAAACTCAACTGGTTGGTCATCTGGGAAAGATCTACTACTTTTCCAAGACAAACGGAGGCTTTGGTGGAGGTTTGCCTCAGGAATACTTCGAAATGAAGAAAGAGGCATCCAGAGCTCTAGAAGAGGCCATCTAGAGCATTAGTAGAGGTTTTTTCTTTGACAAAGCCTTCCAAAGACCCATATGCTGAAACTGATAGAATTACATAAAAAGCTTTAACTGCGTCTTCAAATGTTTACTCTTGAATCTCGCAGAGTCTTCTCCAACCCATGACATCCAAGGTATCTGTTACAAAACTCAATTGGTCGGTCATATGGGAAAGATCTACTACTTTTCTAGGACAAACGGAGGCTTTAGTGGAGGTTTGCCTCAGGAATTACTCCAAAATGAAGAAAGAGGCATCCAGAGTCCTAGAAGAGGCCATCTAGACAAATACGATGGAAATGACTTTGAAAGATTTCAAGGAAAGGATGAAATGATTCAAATAACCCAAGGATCCTACCTTTCGTCAGAAAAAAATGATGAAATCAAGAGGATCACAACGAGGGTTCCGTCAGAGTCAAAGACGGGCGCGAGAACTAGGAAGAAGACGAGGAGTTGAAGTGGATTCGAATGTGATGATTTGAAATGAAAAGGGGAAAGCTTATGTATAAGAAAGTGAAAGGATGTCGAAGACCACAAATCGTGGGATCAACGACTGGGATTAAATGGACAAAAGTGATAAAAAGGAGAATAAATCAATATTTATTATTCTGCCCTAAAGAAATTATTTAAAATTTGAATATCGGTTACAACTTTCGATTACATAAACTTCGGCTTCATAAACTTCGACTTATAAGAAGTCAAATATCAAGGAGTTAAAAAATTGAAGATAGTTAATCAAAGAATATAACACATAATAGTAAGCATTAAGTTATTCAAGATTACACATCCTTATTTCTCTTCTAATTGAAGTAAATCTATTCAGGAAGAGATTTAATAAATATATCAACTAATTGATGGTATGTAGCAACAAATTCAAGTAAAATATCATCATTACTTACATGGTCTCTGATGAAGTGATGTCTAACTTCAATGTGCTCGGTCCTTGAATGCTTGATTGGATTCTTGGTCAGGTTAATTGTACTTGTGTTGCCACACAACATTGGAATTGCATTTAATTTGTGACCATAGTCTTCCAACTGGTGTTTGATCCATAGTAGTTGAGTACAGCAACTTCCAGCTGCAATGTATTCTATTTTTGTTGTGGAAAGTGCCACAGAATTTTACTTTCTGGAAGACCAAGAGACATAGTTGTCCTGGCGGCAAAGCGACCAAAGCGATTTTGGGCTCCTTGTATCCTAAGCGCTTAGGCGGGCGCCTAAGCGGTGCTTAGGCACTAAAGATAACGTCTAGTCTGGGCTATTTCAAGAGTGACGTCCTATATAAATAAAGATATATAATGGCAATGCTCATAAAAAATTAAATAAAAGAATTCATAATATATTATTATGTTAAATCTAAAAATAATTTATAATATAAATAAAAAAAGACATTACAATTATACAATCATGCAAAAACCACACAAATATGACATTATAAACACAATGTAAAAAAATTTGCCATTACAATAGTGCACCAAAATTAAACATATGAAAGAAAAATTACTTGAATAATAAAAATATAAAATGCAAGTACTAACCTGAAGTTTGTTCCTTTGTTCTTCTAAAATCTAGAAATAAGAGTTGTGACAAATATAATACAACATCACATTAATATCAAGCAAGATTACCATCATACCAAACATTACCTAAAATAAATTAACATAACCAACCAAAAGGTCCAACATCAAACTATTAAATTCAATGTCCAAAAATTTCAAAGATAACAAAATGTTCAACTCCAAATAATAAGCATCTAAAGTTTAAAACCAAACATGGTATTTTGAAGAGCCATGCCACCATCATCTTTACTATCACCCTCAAATTCATCATCCTTATCACCATCTCCATTATTTGACCCATGGAATATCATCATCATCTGTCTCTTCTTCTTCACTCATCATATCATCATCCTCATCCTCATCATCATTCCTTGTGCCTTGTGAAGTGCTCCTCTTATTGGCATTTTCCCTCTTCTAGCTCTTTCTTCAGATGCTCCCATAGCCTCATCCACAATTGCCCAAGTGGAGATCTCCCTCATGAACCAAATCTTCACCATGTTTTGTCGTCCATGAGCTTCCCAATCTAAGTCTTCCAAACAAATGGGATAATATTTGTTTCTTTCTTTCTTGAAATCTTTCATGAAGACGTTGATTGTATTGGACATAGGCCAAATCATTGAGTCTCTTAGCCTCTCTAACCTGTTCTTTTCTTTGTATGAATCTAAATAGAAACAATACGATAAAAATAAGATTAAATGTTAAACTTAAAAATGACTAATATTAAAATTTAAAACATAAAATCAAATATTTCAAAGTCAAATGTACTCCAATTACGTTCACATCCAGAAGAACTACAACAAAATCCTAAAATTTTTAAAACAAACATCTTCAACTCCTGTGTCTCCACACCATATTGCATCCACCAATCACTTGTAATAAATTTAAAATATTAATAAAAGAAGGAGATAAAGATATATAAATTAGAAAATATTAATTAAATTACTCACATGGCAGCCTCCTTTCATAAGCTCTACTTGCCATTGGCCTCCCAAACATATCTCTTTGACATGAATACTCCATCATTTGATCTCCAATCTTATCTTGCATTTCTATATTTGGCTCCATCTTTTCAAGACGTGTCATAAAAGCATGTTCAAATTTTGCAACCAAAGATGGATCTTTGCTTCGAGCTTCATAATATAATTTTGGATTCAAGAAGAAGCCAACTTCATGTAGAGGCCGATTCATTTGATCTTTCTAACGACGGTCCACAATTTTCAAAATATGTTGGTATTTGCTTTCTTTAGAATTGAAATTTTGAATTATTTGCTTCCTTGCACACTCCATTGCAGCATAAATATATCCCATTGCTGGTTTTTCATCACCATCAACCAACCTTAACACTTGCAAGAGGGGTTGGGAAGCCCTCAAAATGTCCTCAACTACATGCCAAAATTTTGATTGATAGACAATTGCATTACATTCTTTCCCATGTTTGTTCTTGACCATGCACTAGAATGCCAAGTATCTGAACTAAACAACCTACGCAGTGCTCTCTTTATTACATCATCATGTAATCTTTCTAAAGCTGTAGTAAATCTTGTAACTCCAAATCTTACGAATTCTCTCCCCTTTGTCTCCCTTCTCATACGATCAAGAAGCCGCGTATAGTGTATAGATAAGCAGTCAACTTCTTTGCTTTTGAAATGATGCCAACATAGCATTTCAATTTTCCAATGTCTTCTAACATGAGATCAAGACAGTGAGCTGCATAGGGGGTCCAAAATAATCGTTTCTTTTTCTCCATCAACAACCTTCGTACTGCAATATTATAAGATGCATTATCAGTAACAATTTCAACTACATATTCCTTCCCAACTTTTTCAACCATATCTAACAAGTCATACAACAAGATAGCATCTTTTTTTTTTGATCTGAAACATCAATTGATTCTATAAAATAAGTTCCTTCTGGACAATTCACTAAAAAGTTGATCAACTTTCTCTACCTTTTATCAGTCCACCCATCACACATTATAGTGCACCCATAAATCTTCCAATATTTTATATATTCAGCATGCATTTGTTTTGTTTCTTCTACCATTTTTTGTGGAAGAGACAACTTCAACATGTGATAACTAGGTGGTTTGTCTCCCAAATCGGCCTATAAGTTCAACCATGATTTCAAAGCTCCTACACTTTGTTGCATTGAAAGGAATGCCAGCATCATAAAACCATCTAGCAATAGCAAGATCAAGATTGCATTTCTCTTCTTTCTTCAATTTAGACATAGTGCTCTGAATTTTTTCCCACTTCTTCTTGCATCAATAAAATCATCAACATTCATCCTTACAAATACATCCATTGGTCCATTCATTCCTCTCCTTGTTTTGTTTTGCAAAAATTGACAAGGTAGATGATTTTTTTATCGGCTCAGACTCCTGCTCATCAGATGAGCTCACAACATTCTCAGAAACACTTGTTGCACTTACTATCTTCCTCTTCTTGTTTTTGTTCAAAGCCACCAACATTTCCGTAGCAATCTCCTTTGTAGTCTTAGGACACTTCTTCACATTACGGAAACCTCCAATCAAGTGCTCATTTTGTCTCTTTATCCCCCCATTTATAACTAAACCACACAATTCACATTTCACTTTATTCTTATCATGCTCATCAGGCCAATAAGCATACTTCCATCCTGGATCATTAAATTTCGCTTTCTTGAATTCTGAATCTGTTGTGGGTATTGAGGAAGAGGAATCCATTCTTCTCACTGCAAAACTAATTTAAAAAATTGTAAATTTAAATTCAATATGTGTAATTATGTGTGAAAGATAGATAGAGGAAGGATAGGAGTATAGGACTATGTGAGAGAGAGAGAGGCGGGACTATGTCATTGTGACAATGTCACAGTATGTGCATGTGTGTGTGTACGAGAGAGAGAGAGAGAGATGACCGTGAGAGAGAGAGAGAGGAGGAAGTGGGACTGTGACAGTGTGTGTGTGAGAGAGAGAGAGAGAGAGATGACTGTGTGAGAGAGAGATGAGGGGGGTGAGACTGTGACAGTGTGTGTGTGTGTGTGTGTCTGTGTGTGCGTGGCGTTTGGTGTGTGTGAGAGAGAGAGATAGACAGAGAGAGAGAGGGCCGTGACCGCAGTGAGAGAGAGAGAGAGAGGAGGGGGTGGGACTGTGACAGAGTGTGTGAGAGAGGGAGAGAGGACTGGTGTGAGAGAGAGAGGAGAGGGGGGCGGGACTGTGACTGTGTGGTGTCTGTATGTGCATGCGTGTGTGTGTGGTGTGGTGTGTGTGGTGAGAGGAGAGAGAGAGAGAGAGAGAGAGAGAGAGAGAGAGAGAGAGAGAGGAGAGAGAGAGAGAGAGATGACTGTGAGTGTGACTATGTGAGGGAGACAGAGGGAGAGAGGTTGGGAGATGCCGGACAGGGAGGGGGGAAGTGGGAAGCCGATCGGGGGGGGGGGGGGGGGGGGGAGACTAGACGAGGAAGGGGGGCGGAGGTGGGATGTCGGAGGAGGGGGGCCAGAGGAGGACTCGGACGAGAGGGGGATTGGCCGATTGGGGACTGTACCTAAGTCTGGCGACAGCGGCGAGGTCCAACTGTGGCGGCGAGAGCTCCGACAGTAGCGGAGAGACCTTCGACGAGGGCGGCGGCGGCGAGAGTGCGGTTGGGGAGGAGGAACCCTAGCTGGGGGCAAGGCGGGTGGGAAATGGGAAGACAGGGTCGAGGGCTCGGGGAGAGCGCAGGGGAGTCGGGGGGGGGGGTGTTTAACTAGGATCCATTACTGGATCCACTAAGTGGATCCGGTTTGGATCGGGTAAACAGCCCAAGGCGCCAACGCGCACACCTTGTGCCGCTTACCGCGCCTTGGCGACGCCTTGACTTGCCTTTTGGCAGTGCACTTAGTCGGCCCACTTAGGCGGCGACCCCACAACAAACCTTAGCGCCGCTTAAGGCGCGCTTGGCGTCCGCCTTCACAACTATGTCAAGAGATGAAGCAACCTGCAAGAAACTGACAAGTTCCACTGATGCTTTTTCTATCTATTTTGCATCTAGCATAGTCAGCATCACTATATCCAAGCAAATTAAATTCAGAACATCTGGGATACCATAAACCCAATTTACTTGTATTAATAACATATCTAAAAATTCTTTTAACAACATTATATGAGATTCTTTAGGATCAGCGTGAAACTTGGCACACAAACATACACTGAACATTATATCTGGTCTAGTAGCAGTGAGATAGAGTAATGACCCAATCATACCTGTATAGATCTTTTGATCTACTTTCTTGCCAATTGGATCACTATCTAATTTCATTCTTGAGTTCATAGGAGTTCCTATGACTTACACTTGTCAAAACCATATTTTGAAAGCAGATCTGAAATGTACTTGGTTTGACAAATGTGAGTTCTTTAGTCTGCTTGATTTGCAAGTCGAGAAAATAATTAAGCTCACCCATCATGTTTATTTCAAACTCACTTTGTATGAGAGTTTCAAAGAATATACAAAGTGATTGATTTGTAGTATCAAAAATAATATCAACATATATTTGTGGAATCAAGATCCATTCTGAAATTTTCTTAATAAATAAAGTGCTATCTACTTTACCTCTTAAAAAATCATATGATAGAAAATAATCACTTAGTCTTTCATAGCAAGCTCTTAGAGCTTGTTTCAAACCATATAGTGCCTTCCTTAAACGAAAAATATGATCTGGATACTTAGTATCTTCAAAACTCGGCGGTTGTTCAATATAAACTTCTTCTTTTATGAAACCATTCAGAAAAACACTCTTTACATCTATTTGATATAAATTGATATTTAAAGAACATGCATATGCTAATAAAATTCTAATTACCTCTAATCTAGCAATTGAAGCATATGTCTCATCTAAGTCATTGCCTTCCTCTTGGGAATATCCCGAGTTACAGTCTGGCCTTGTTCTGGTGATAACCTCTGATTCATACATTTTGTTTCTGAGGACCCATTTGGTTCCAATAACTGAATGATCAGAAGGTGTAGGTACAAGTGTTCAGACTTGTCTATGTGAAATTGGTTAAGTTCCTCTTGCATAGCTAAGATCCAAGATTCATCCGCTAGTGCATCATTGATTGTCCTACCCTCAATCTGAGATACAAATACAGTATAATCACAAGGAATGGACATACCTCTGGTTCTTACCCTATCTTGAGGATCACTTATTATGTTTTCCCTTGGATGATCTCTGTGATACCTCAATTCTTTAGGAAGTCCTTCGTGTGTTTCGTCTTGTTGTTGCAGTTCTTCTAGTGGAGGATCTTTCTTGTCTTCATCTTTCTCTTCAAGAGAAACTTGTTCTAGATCCCTACATAATTCTTCAACAACTCTTCTCTTCTTCTATTCTCTTTATAGAAGGGATAGTTTCATCAAATAAAACATGAACAATTTGTTCGATTGTTAAAATCTTTCTGTTAAACACACTATATCTTCTAGGTTTTGAAATATATCCTAATAGAAAATCTTCATTACTTTTAGCATCTAATTTCCTAGATTATCTTTACCATTATTTAGAATGAAACATTTACAATCAAAGGGCCGTAGATGACTGATGTTTGGCTTATTTTCCTTGTAAAGTTCATATAGAGTCTTCTTTAAAATTGGTCTGACCATAGTTCTGTTGATGATGTAGCATGTAGTGTTGACTGTTTTTGCCCAGAAATACCTTGGTAGATTGTACTTTGACAATATGGTTCTGGTCATATCAAGCAGTGTTCTATTCTTCCTTTCTGCTACACCATTTTACTGAGGAGTTCTTGGAGTAGAAAAGTTATGCTCAATTCCATTTTCTTCACAGAATTGGATGAAATTTTCATTTTTGAATTCTCCTTCATGATCAGATCTGATACTGATTATCTCATATTTTTGGCTCTTTTGTACTAGTTTACTGAATTTCAAGAAAGCTGAGAAAGTTTCTAATTTTGCTTTCAAAAATGATATCCAAGTGTATCTTGAGTAATCATCTACAATTACATAGCCATAGACCTTTCTTCCAAAACTTGCAATTCTTATAGGTCCAAATAAATCCATGTGGATGAGTCTGATGGTTTTAAAGTTATTACTATTGTCTTCGATTGAAATGATGTCTTGGTCTACTTCTCTTTTGCACAAGCTGTATAGATTTCAGATTTTTTCAATTTGAGCTTTGGAAGACCTTCAACTAGATCATGCTTTAATAATTTTTTTATTATTGAGGTGCTGACATGTCCTAGTCTTCTGTGCCACAGATCAGTCTCGTCACTTTTAGTAGTTGCAAGACAGAGATTGACTTTTTTCAGTTCTGCCAGTTGAAGTGTATACAGATTCTTCATTATGTGAGCTTCAATGACTACTTTCTTATCTTTTAGAATTATACACTGATGCTGATGAGGTTATACTTTTGTCATATAGTTGACTGATGCTGATGAGGTTATACTTAAGTCCTTCAAAACATAATACATCTTCTATTAAATTTTTGATCTTTGTTCCTATTGTTTCATATCCAATGACTTTTCCTTTTCCATTGTCTTCATATGTAACTTGACTAATTTCACTTCTGAAATTTGTAAATAGCTTTCTATCACTTGTCATATGCCTTGAACATCCACTATCTAAGTACCATTTGGATGCTTTCAGGCAAGGTTCGACGTATCGGGGAATCGGGGCGAATCGGGATTTTCCTGATCCGCCACGATTCGCCTGAATCGGGTCGATTCGCATGAGAATCGGATGGGAATCAGTCCAGTTCGATGGGAATCGGGCGAATCGGGTTTCTCCTGATTCGATCTGATTCCCCCGAATCGGACCGATTCGATCCGATGCGCCAAACCATGCTTTCAGGCACCTCTGCAAACAAAATTAAGTTGAGACCTTTGGTACTCAAATTTTGTGGGTCCTTGAAGGTTAGTCTTTGGAATCCAGTGCAGATGTCTAGTGATGCAGGTGCTAATGGTGTGTCCTAATTGGTTACAATGAGAGCAACATAAAATATATGCATTCTTTGGCTTTGTTCTCACAGTGTTCATTTTCTATTTATGGTGATGTTGATTTACTTTTCTATATTTTCCAGTTAAACTTTCTTTTATAAAGTTGGGAGTTGGATACTGTTTAGGATAATTATTTTCTTTTCATTTATTGGTGGTTTATATCCTACTCCATATTTGTTATTTTCTGTTCTGACACATTTTAATCTAACTACTAAAGATGTTTTGAAGTTAGTTATTTTGTCTATTGATGCTCTTAAATAGTCATTTTCTTTTTTTAATTTTTCTTCATTCTTTAGTTCATTTAGATTATTTTCAAGTTCCATGATTTTATTATTTTTTACTTTTAAGTCTTTACATAATAAGTTGTTTGATCGTTGGTTTTAGTGAATTGTTCTTTTAGTTCTATTTCTGATTTTGGGATGAAGTTAGATTTTTCTCCACTAATAGATTTAGCTTCATTATTTTTAGTTCGTTTTACAACAATTTTATATTTTTCATGCAATTCATTGAATGCATCTTCAAAACTATTAGAATCAAATTTTGAACATGAAGTGAATGAAACTTCAGAGGTTACCTATTCTAGTCCTGCCATGAGGTTAGATTTGCTTCTTCTTATTCTGATTCTGAATTTGTTATTTCTTCGTTGTCCCATGTGGCTGTCATTACTTTCTTCTTGAATTTTCTGTATTTCTTCTCCTTACCTTTCTTTTTCTCATACCTCTCAGCTGAATCTTTTCTTTGAGCTAAGGACATTCTGATTTGAAGTGACCAGGCTGCTTGCATTCATAGCAGGTTGGTCTTTACTCTTTTTGTCCTTCTTAAAGTATCTTTTAGATCTATACTTCTTTTTCTTGACAAGTATTCTTTAAAGTCTTTTGATAACATTGCTTCATCATCACTGCCTTCAGAGTTTTCCTTTGCATCTTCGGACGAGGAGAAGAAGAAGAAGCTACAACCTTCATATTTTCTTTTTTTCGAAGAACTTTCAAAAAATCTTTCCATGTTGATTTCATGAGCCATAAGTGATCCTATTAACTTTTCTATAAAGAGTTTAGTTCGATCATTTGCTTCTTCTATAACAGTTACTTTAGGAGTCTAAGATTAAGTTAATGATCTGAGAATTTTTCTAACTGTTTCTTTATTTATATAGTTTTTACCTAATGAAGTTAGTCCATTTGTTATATCAGTGAACTTATTGTACATTTGAGTAATGTTTTCACTTGGTACTATTCTGAATTGTTCATATTGAGAACAAAAATATCTATTCTGGTTTGTCTAACCTTATCAGTAATTTATTCCACATTTCTTTAGCTGATCTACATGCAGAAATTCTATTGAATTCTTTCTTAGAAAAGCACAACAACGATCGTTCTTAGCTTTATAACTTAAAGACATGTGTCTTTTATCAGCTAAAGATAACTGAGATGAACCTTCAGTAAGAATGACATAGTCACCTTGTTCAAATACCATTCACATCTTCCAATTTGGTAATCTTCACTGCCTTGTAACGGATTAACCTTCAGTGTTTTGCATTTTTTTTGCCATCTCTTCACAAATCAGTTGATTCTTCTGAGAAGACTAAGCTCTGATACCATTTGTTAGATCTAGATGGAACTTTAGATGTCTTAGAAGGGGGGGGGGGGGGGGTGAAGATAACTTTCTACAATTTAAAAATTATCGGAATCTAAAAGAACACTTGACAGAAGTGTTAATACCTTGTGTGGTGTGTGTTTGAAACTAGTGTAATTAGGCGGAAACAATCACAAATAGTGCATAAGGAATTTATCTTGGTTCGACCTCCTTTCAATTAGAAGTCCTACGTCCAGTCCCCAAGCGCAACTTGAGATTTATCACTAACTACCAAGAACCCTTGGCCTTCTTTCTAATGAGAGGTATTACAATTTACAACCACTTGCTTCTTAGCAAGTCTTCCCTTTACCAAAGGGGCAAACAACCACCTACCGTAGTAGGTCTTCCCTTCTGCAAAAGGAGAACTACAAGGAACAAACCCCCTACTGGTTTCTACTCTAAATAAGATGTAGACAGAGTGCTTGCTCAGAGAATGAGTAAACACAGAAGAACAGAAAGAGATATACAACTACACTTGAAAGTTCTGAACTCTTTCTGATTAAGGGGTGGATTGAGAACAGAAAACTCACTCTCTAAACCACCCACAGACAAGCTTCTTGAATGCAGAAGAGCAGGAGAGCTTGGAGTCAGCTTGTTTGCACAGATTGCTCTCCTTTAGATCTTTCTTGTTTTTCTTTTTGCTTTTGTGCTTCGTTGCTTAATCTCTTGATCTATTGATGTGTGTATGCGATATGTCTGTTCTTCAAAGAAAAAAATTTCAGCACCTTATATAGACTTCAGAGACTTTGTTTCCTGTTGGAATATAGCTATTTCAAAAATTTGAATGTTGTGACTTTGAGAGATCCATCTTCAGATCTTTGAGTTGCTCAATGGCTTCCTAGCTATATGGATAGCTGCATGGTTCTAGACAGCCACAATAAATGTGTGCAAACACCATACCCATGCAAGGATTTTTCTCTTCCTCATGGTTAGACTTGTTAGTAATAAAATATTAAGTGAAAGCAAGAGACAAGTCGTTTGAAAGGATATCTAACAACTCCAGAGAAAAAGTCTGTACTTAAAGTGTGCTGGGGTAAATGAACAGTCAAGGAGGTATGAACACTTATTTGGTGCGCAGTACATCTGCAAAAATATTTTCCTTAAAAACTAAAAATATGTCAGTTAGAAGGACACTTGCGAACATCTTGCAAAAACAAATCATTACTTGGGAATAATCTAAGTTGTCGTGCTTCAGATATGTACTTTAAAAATATTAAATCAAAATGTACTGACATATCTTAAAACATATTATAATGTTTACTAATCAATGTTCAGAAATATTACATAAAGGATTACAAAGCCAATCAGAATAATATTTCATCAATCGCTATTTGGAACTTCATTAATTAATGTTTAGAAATAACCAATCAAAATAATACTACATCAATCAATGTTTAGAAAATAGCCAATCAAAATAATACTACATCAATCGACACTGAAGACTTCGACTGATCGTATTTGTTCATTAATCGATATCTAACTCTGATTTTAGAAGCCATAGTGAGACTTTAACTGTTGACCTTTGTTCACCAATCGATGTCTGACTTCGACTACATAGAAGTCACAAAGAGAGACTTCGACTGCTGACCTTCGTTCACCAATCGATGCCTAACTTTGATTGTTCGGAAGTTGAAGAGAGAGACTTTGACTGATGACCTTTGTTCATTAATCGATATCTTACCTCGACTGTCCAAGAGTCGAAGTTGGAGTTCGATTGACGATCTTTGTTCATCAATCGATTTCTCATTTTGACTTTCTAGGAGTCGGAATTGGACTTCGATTGACGACTTTTGTTCACCAATCGATTTCTCACTTTGACTCTCCAGGAGTCGGAATTGGACTTCGATTGACGACCTTTGTTCATCAATCGATTTCTCGCTTCGATTTTCTAGGAGTTGGAATCAACATGATATTTATACTAGTTGTGGACTTAGATAATTTTGCTGGAGATAGATAAGTGTCATTAGAAAATAATCATATGTTGACACCTTTATCTATAAGTAGTTGTACAGTATAATACATGCATGTCTTTGTCTTAACACATCAAATACAATACTAAGTAAAATGTCATTATGTTATTATCAAAATAATTTATTTATTACTTGAAAAGGGTTTAATATAACTCAAATGATTTTGTCATAATAAAAAATAATTGAGTATGTTTTTGTAAAAATAATTGCACAACAAATAAGCCTTTTATCTAGTATGCATTCAATAACATCATAGACATAAACCAATAACTTAACTTTATTGCAACACATAAATTTGTCTATTACAACTCCATACTAGTGACTGGCATAAAGATTCAAATAAAAAGAAAGTAGAGAGATTTTCCTCACTACCTACTACAACAATCTAACACTCAAAATAGAAGACAACTCAAATAAGAAACAAACTCCTCTAAGTGTTTATCACACTCATCACTTCGATTCATTCCCGTTGCTAGCCTCGTTCTCTTCTTCGGCATCTGTGTTACCTAAAATGTTGAAGAAATAGGTATGATCGCACTCACCCAGTAGAAATTACACCTTCGTACAAATATAAGTGTTTAACAACTCACTCAGGAAAGCACAAGTATAACAAGATAAATGTAATGCAAGGTAAAGCTGATAAAGCGTGGCTAGCAAGAGAGAGTGTACTTAGATTTAAGAATGAGTGTGCAAGTAGGGTTGCCAATACAATTTATCACAAGATAGTAGGAGTGTCAGTAAATTAACCTAATAAGTTAGAACATGAATTTGGTCTTTTCAAGGTAGCAAGAGTATACTTTCAGTTAATCAAGTATGTCATGTAAACAAACATTTGTAATGAGCAATTGTGGATATATCAACCATTCATGAACACTATTTCCGAGCGCAATGCGACGCCAATAATCATTATACCCTATAGTTAACAGTATATTTTCGGCTCTCTGTCGAGGGGACTAGACTGGAGCCCTTGGACACTCTCTGTGTCTGGTCTTGTATCTTTCACTTATAATTGGTGATATCCACATGACAATTAAGTATGACCAATATATACATTCAATAAATTCAATAATGTCATGAATGAATGGTCTTGTCAAGAGGATTCAAGCTATATCGTTCAAAATTGTAAAGTGTCAATCGAATAGATCATTGATGCAATTTTCTTAAGTTTAATAATCTATTAGTCTCCTGTCATTCAGTTTGGACTAATGCTGAGAAAGTAAGATAGAGAGAGAAGTACACTTTATATCTAGGAAACTTCAATGGTACAACTAGCTTGGTTTTCATGAAGGAATGTATGTAGTATAGAGACTTATGAAGGTCTTAACAAAAAAGTTCTTAGTCTGCCAGAACGGAATGTCCAACAGAAAGGTTTTAATTCGTCAAGAGAGGTTGTCGAATTGTGCAAGTGTGTAGTGTCCAAAAAATAGAAACGTGCCTATCGAGTGTTCGATATTTATAGTAAGTGAATCAAGATAAATAAGAAAACACGATACAAAATAAGTCCAAATTGGAAAGTCTAAATAAGGTGAGTATCAAATAAAGAAACATCTAGTGAAAGCAAGTACCAAATAAGGCATGTACATGAGAACTACAACATGACTATCAAGATGGTATTGACATGATGTTCACATTGAGACTAGCATGATCATTAACATGTTAGCATAGTTCAAGTTTTCAGTTTTATATTAAGTAGGAATATCAGAGCATGATCAAGGATAATCACATAATGAGGAAAAAGATCAAATCAATAAATCCATTAGAATAGCTTTCAAGTTGATTAAAGCTTGTACATGTGGTTGGTGACTTTTAGGGTACTGGACAAACACGAACTGACGAAATAATGCATTAAAGAAGTCCAGAAAATGATCTAAGACAGAGGGATTAACAAATTCTCAGGTAACTGTCTAGTGGTAAAATCCCATTCAGTACGGTTGACGTGATTTCAGAAAGTGTAAGGTAATCTGGACACCTATATAAAAGGACGTCAGACCCACCAGATGCGGAACACACTAAAACTCGAAATAGGGGAAAACTGCAGAAATTGAAACCCTTTAAGGGATGAATAGCGTCCACTCAGGTGGACGTCTTTCAGGGTTTGAATGGCGTCAACTGGAGTGGACGCCTTTCAAGAAACGCAGTCCCGTGGGGATTGGTTTGCACGCGGAATATGCGATTTCATTCTTCCTCTTTAAAAACAGGTTTATAGGTATTTTTAAACAAAACTTTCAACATGAAACTTATCATAAACTTGAAGTAGAAGATTTCTACATCTTTGGATTGAATCAAAATGGTCTATGGACGATGAAATCGCATTTCTATGACAGAAACTTTAAAATCGCAAGATGATCAAGAAACGCTTAATACTCACGAACCAATGCATAAAAGTTGGGCAAAATACATCCTAAACACTCTAGACTTGAAGAGGATTCAGATGGAATAGGTCTTGTTAAGTTGGAGTCTGAGATCACCTACCTTTGGGTGATGCAATGTCCAAGTTGTAGCAGGTCGAAGCAGAGCTCGAGTTGGGGGAGAAGGCCTGGTTTTGGGGCAATTTCCTCCTCTCTTGGAACCCTAGCACGCCTCCGTATGACCCCAACAAGCTGTAAACTCGTCCCCCAAGGGTTTTGGAGGGTTATTTATAGAGGTAGGGTTGATTTAGAGTCCTAACGTGGGTAGGATTTAAGGGTGACGTATTCTGCACTTCCCTTCCATTTTTCTTAGATCAATTAGAGTTGGGAAGGGTTTGGAAACATCCTCCCATGGTAAGTCTTGGTTTGTGCCAATTTAGAAGTCCAATAAATTGGTTTCTAACCCTAATTAGCCTTCTTAAGGTAAGCCCAAATGAGTAGCGTGAATTTTTGGAATTTATTCCCAATTGATTTGTTTCTTGGGCCAAAAGGGTTCAATTGGGCCAAATGCCTTTATGGTATGTTGATAAACATCATTAGGAGTCCAACTATGATTTTTATTTAATTTTTAGATCAATTTTCATACATGTGATAATAATATTTCTACTTTTATGCATTTGATGGGCATTATTTAATCAAGCCTCATTGTTGTCTATTAATTAAGCTATTATTTTAATATAAATTTTCTTTTTATTATGAAATTTCCGGAGTGTTAAAGATGCCTTGCCGGAGGGTTGGGAAAAGCTCCCTTCCACTTCTTCCAGCACTGCAACTGGATGACTGACTTGTCCACCATGAGGACAACCACATCAGCCATTTTCGCCACCTCCTCTGTAACCTTGCCGACTACCAGGAACGAGTCATCAGTGACCCGCCACACCTCCCATTCATCCCTAGACACCTCCTTGAGCCTTTGCTGAACTTCTATCGTCTCTACCACACCCTCAATGAACGTTGCAGCGAGGCAGTTGGCCATCCAGTCCAGCCACAGCAGATGTTCCGCTGGGAGTTCCCCTGCATCGCACCACCAGCTGTTCCCTATGGTGGACAGAGGCGGGGATCGGGTGGGGGGGGGGGGGGACACACCACTTGGGCTAAGGACCGGCCGTTCAGGAATGCTGATGGCCTGCCGGGGACTGCAGTATGACCTCTGCATAACCTCTGGCTGTATCCCCGCCGGCCGCACCCAAAGCATGTGGGTGCCGCTGTTGCACGCCACTCCCCTGGCCTCCACTCACCCCTGCCCCCGGAAGACCATGACCCTGCCAAAAAATCGCAGAGCTTCTCTCTCTAGAAAAGGCTAGAGATAGAATCGACAAAGCCTAGAAATATAACCTGATAGTACTAGATAATCAGCACAGTTGACCAAAACTTAAGATGTCAAGCTTCCATACTTGAGCCCTGAGTATAAAAGGCATGTATCAGCCACATGACAGCTTTTATGCCATAACTCTTTGGATAATATTATTTTTCTAATTTGTATAAGGCTGGAGGTTAGCGGAATCAGCTACAGACCTGATTGGTATTATACTTTGATCTGTATTAGTGGTATCCAGATGCCTAATGGGTGGAATGAAGGATCAATGCTATAGAATAGCTAATAGTAACAGGATTATATAATATAAAAGATATTAATCCTAAACAGAAATATCTATTATAAAAAATGTTACATTTATTATATTTTCCCTCTACAAAAATATCGAATTATTGAAAAACCTCCTTACATTTCAAAGTTTTTTTCATAAACCAATATAAGAATTTAGCATCATATTTTTGGGCATGTGATTAACTGCAATTTGGAGAAGAAGAATTTTTATATAATATCCACATACGCCATTGTTAAAGGTATAATTGGCCATAATCCATCTTATTTTTGCATTTGCGCCAAAAACCTTGTTAGATGATTTTTTTGCACAAAAAATCCCGTCGCTTGCCATCATGAAATTGTAAAATATACTTGGAATATTCCTTGTCTATTTTTTGACTGTTAGACATTATTTAGACATGAAAAGTTAAGTACACTATTTTACTATGAGGGAGGGGTATTATGGTCCATTCTAATGGATGAGGTCTTGCCATGCACTTCCATTGATGATTTCTAACAGTTCCGTCATGGTAGGTGGCAGCAGGGTTTCTGGTGCAAAAAAATTGTCTACCAGGGTTTTTGATGCAAATGCAAAAATAAGATGGATTATGGCCCAATTATGCTTTTAACAGGGGTATACATGCAAAAAAACCTTAAATAAACTCTCAAAAGGTGAAAAATGATATTGCCTTCTTTCCCCCCACCCCTGATTTCCAAGCATATCTACTTTCAATGAATTCACTCCACCCAACGACAGGAGATTTTTTGTCTAGCTTCCTGAATGACGAGGGTGGTTGGGTGGGTCTGGCCGGAGTACTGCCAAGAGAAAGGCATGCCACCTTTCTCCTTTTACGAATGCCAAGTATGAGGTAAGGGACGGCATCTTAATGCATGGCATGGGCCCTTGAGAAGCCTTATATCAGTGCATTTTCTCTAATGACCTAAGAGATTGTACTTGATAAATGATGTGCAATATTTCAAACATTGCTGAAAATGCATTGTCAGGACCAGAGTATATTATTAGAGTTAGGGGGAATCTTGGAGCCAGAGCTGGAAAATGATGGCAGGTAGGCAAGCAAGGGTTTGCAAATATGGCAAGCTTTCAGTGGAGGTAGTCGGGCATCTTCACTAGGCAGATAACTAACTGAACCAGAAATTCCAAGGGTACTTGTAATTATTTTGCGAGTTTATTCCTTGTTTATTGCCTGACCTTGGTTCTGTTTAAGGCTGAATGTTACTTCACATCTCAGTTTTGGTTTTCTGTGCACCTAACATAAGCCTGGCATACAATTTATGGCTCAGGAAAAATCTTGTACATATGATGCTCAATGAGGATTGATAATCATGTTCTTAAACATTTCTTCCTTTTATTAATAAACATGATAGGAACTCATGCGAGTGAATTCATGTTGAGCAGGAGACTTTAACCTGTTTCTTGAATATTATGCTCCACTTGCTTGAGCTTGAAAGTTTATGTGAAATTGACCCTCATGAGGATAACAACTATTTTGCATCAGTATGTAGTCTGAGTGTATTCTTGTATTCAATGGTATTGAGAGCCTGTAGATAGACAATATGAGATGCGTCCCCAGTGCTAAAAGAATATTCCAGCTTTTGAGTGGAGCCAAAATCATGGAGTATATGTTTGATAGGATGCAAGGATTTAATGATACAATCCCAAACATGGCACAATAGTTTGAATTGTTCTTTGAATCATATAAGATTTGCATTGTACAAATTATGATCATACAGTCGAGGTTGGATGAAAGTATCTGTGAGATGAAATGATACAAACTTGAGGTTTCTTGACTTACCTCACCTCCGTGGGGATACTATCTGAACCAGTATCCGGTGGTCCCGTGTAACTTGACGCACACTCCTGTCTGATCCTTGATTTGCATGGCAATGTGTGGTCCTGCAATTTGTTAGTAAGAAAAAGAGTAGGTTTAGCTGCACTATTATGGAGAGTCTCTTTTTCTGTATTTTGTGTTGAGGATGCTGAACTGCGGAGACTTGCATGAGGGTAAAATCTTTGTTAGACTATAGATTATTGAAAAGTATTTTGATTTAACATCCTTACTTTTTGTTAGGAAGATAAGTTAAAACCATTAAAGTTGTGCCCTGCTTGTAGGCGGGATGGACATTGGGTGGGGTGGGGTGGGGGGGGGGGGGGGCAGGGGGGTGTTTGCCTGTGGCTTAAGTCAAATTTTTATTTTAAAAACCATTAAAGTTGTCTACTTTTGCCCAAATCAGGTGTATTGAACACGATGCAGTTATCAAATGGAAATGAATAATGAAGGGTGATATAAACTGCTGGAGTTACCAATGAGAGGTCAGCCATGAGATAAGTTTGAGTCCTATCTACATTGGATACAAGTTGCTCGTCAGTCCGTTAACTGAGGGTAAAAAGGTTCCATAGGGAAACTCCAAAATCATTGGAATTATTCAATCTCCACCATTGTCGAGGGTGTCTAAATGATATGTGGAAGTTGTTATCTCCTCATAACCCCCTGACAAACCTGAAAAGAAAATAAAAGGAATAGAGGGAAAAAGGAACTTTTCCTCCTGATTATGTTATTGTGTCACACAGTGGGCATCCATCCTGATGAAGGAATAATGCATATCCATTTTATATCACATTACATATGAATACATGATAAAGAGCACTGGTACAAGGAAATTTATCTTTGAGCACTTTGGACTGTGATTCTGTAGCTTTGATAATTTTTTTCCCCACAACTTAAATGTTCCAAAACTTGAAATCCTGAAATGATTTGCTTCTGTTGCAGGGTTCACAGCAGAAACAATGTCAAGAAAGAGGTACGACCGGTGGTAGTGTTCAAATGTAGAAAATTTTCACTTTTTATGGCTCTTTTTAATTACATATTATCTATGTTGGTTGTTTCAGGCGAGTCTAAAGGTACAGGCAATGCTGGAAGTGTAGCAGCAAATGCTGCACGGACTTCAATTGCTTCAAGTAATGTTTCACCCATTATGGCTATTCCTTCCAGTGCCATTGCTGCACCAACAACCACACTGAATATTGGTATGGACTATTGGAGTGGAACTTCTGCCACTGTCACTCCAATCCGAAGCAAGCTTCCTATAACACCATCTCCAGCAGCTGTAGCTCCTCACGAAGCTGTTCCTTCAGATATGTGGTTGCAGGTTTCCTTCCTGAGCTTCAGTATTTGATGTTAGTTTGTGAGTATGGTTTTTATTATCTTTGTTTTATTCTTTCTTATATGTTCATGTAAAGGATGAAAGAGAGCTCAAGCGACAAAGACGAAAACAGTCAAACAGGGAATCAGCTCGTCGTTCACGACTACGCAAGCAGGTTAGAATGGACACAGGCATAAATCTGTCTAAAAAGTTGACTGGCAACTGGCCCATAATGCAAAACTCAAAAGAAATTCCAAAAAATATGAAAATGAAAGCAAAGGTTAATTTGGCAACAGATCTAACAAACAATTTCTTCCATTGGAATTTTATGCAATGAGAAAGTCTCAGTCTTTCTCAGTCTTTATACAATCATGCTTGGTAATGCCAAAACCAATTGGACATGCACTTTTGTGACCTTTCTACTATCAAAGGTGCATTTGTCTATCTGTTGCCTATGAAACTATTAAAGGTGTGCCAGGAAAGCCCTGTCCAACTCACCCACCTAAGTCTTCTAAGTTTAGAGTGGGGATTACAACCATTTTTGCACTTCCTGATGGCTAGCTTTCTAGGTCTCTCATGTATTTTCTCATTTGAGCTCTTGTAGTCTATCATTTTAAACCTTCAAGTTTCATGCATAAGAGCGAGGTTCTTGATCTAGATGCAGGGCATTCATAGCATTTTCTTACTGAAAAATGTATTCTTGGTGGGCAGTAGGTATGGTGAGATAACAACAGTTGAGTCCTCCATAATTACAGTTCGAGAGTCCTTTTCAGAGGCAAGCGTCAATTGATATTGTTTATCATTTTTGTGGAAATTGTTTCTTCTCTATGTTTTCTTTCCATTTTAACTAAAGTTGCTGATTTTGAGCCAGGCCGAGTATGAAGAATTGGCGCATCGTGTGGGGTTGTTGAACGAAGAAAATCATGGACTCAGAGAAGAGCTGGCTAGGATACAAGAGGAATGTGAGAAGTTGGCATCTGAAAATGTATCTCTTGCTGTAAGCTCCCTGCTTGGCTTTAGTTTTTCCCCAAAACCTTTGATTGAATTGGATTAAAATTGTTAAGATCGTCTGTTCGTTTCTTGAGATTCTGCCTAAAGTTTGACAAATCCATTGGATTGTATGCAGGACAAGCTGAAGAAATCACAGGGAGGGGAGTCGAGAACTGACGGTGACCATGGTCAGCCTGAGAGTAATGCTGGAATGGCTAAAAAAATAAATGGGACGAACACAGGTAGCTGAAGAAGGAATTCAAAAGGACAGTGTAGGAAAATAGCTAATCAGAAGGTTATCAAAAGGCTGACTTTTAGTTGTGCTAATGCAAATAGTTGTCCCCTTTTTTGTATGGGGGGCTCATTAGTTTAGGTGCTGCAATGGGTGAATATGGTCGCTGGCTAACAAATGGCCACATCAACTACATCATATTAAATTGAATACGAAAAATAGAACCGTGAATGCAGGTTCACTCTTACCACTGGTCTGTCTCCGTCACTCGTGTTCCAATGCCTGTGATAATTATATATATGATATGATGAATTTCCTACCCTTCGACAGATAGGGAAAAACAAATTTATACATTTCATCATGGCTCGGTATCAGAAGTTTATATGAAAAATTGTATTCTATAAGTGGCCTGTGTCTCCCTGGAAGGGATTGACATGTCCATTTCACCTAGAAAGCTGAACCATGGTCGGGTTATTTTCCTTAGTTTTTCTTAATGTTTTCTTTTAATAGCAGCGGCGGCGCAGGTGCCTCGTCTTAAACAAGCCTGTAGGGGATTCGGCGGCCAATTGAGATGTCCTTCAAGAGTAGTGAATCTAACCCATCATATGTTCTGAGATACACTCCACTTTATGACCACTGGGATGATTCTCTTTGCCATTCCACCTCCCATCATGTTACTTTTGATGGTCTTTACCTTTGGAAACATGGGTAGGGAAGGGCATCTCTTTCCTCTTGTTCTGTACTTGGCACGTTATATGTCTTGCCTTTTGAGGACCCCTCTGAAATGCCCATGCACTTTCTGACAACGAAATATTCTCCACTTCTTTTGGTGAGGGTGCTCAGCTCCCCACCCCCAGTTGGATTTTACCTAATATGTTGTGTCACTACTACCATCAACTTTCAAGTCCTCATTGTCAATTACCTACTTGACATTGACACCACCTAAACGCCATACAACAATTCCTCTATAAGGTGTGCATGTGTAGAGGATCCATGTGTATTTGAAGGGTGCATAGGGTGTCGTCTTGATCGTACTCTTGCAATTTGTAGGTTCATCTATGCTGAAGGGGCAAAACGTATGGTTTTCATGCAATCGAAGCTTAATGTTATAGTACAGTCAAGCCCCATCAAAGGGTCTCGACTACTCCGCGGTCGTGTGTGAGATTTCTAATTCACTCTTGAGAGACGGTCAATGGGCATATGCACACAAGTGAGTTGTTCTCCCTTGTGAGAGAGACCTGATGGAGCCACTCACTTTGAGGGAAGGAAGGAAGGGATAAGATGATGAGTGGCCTCGCTTTCAGCTGTTCCTTTCTTTCATCCCCACAATGATGCTGTCTGATGATCCAAGTTTATCAAGGCACGGAGTCATCTCTTCACAGTTTTGACGCACTTGCAAGATCCGCACAGCCATGCCCTCACTTTGTCATGCTCAGAAACGCCTTCTAACTCTTTCATCTCTCCACTGAGTATCCTCAAAAGGAGTGTCAAAAGCTATGGCATAATGACAGCATTCTTCTTCGTGATTACCGGCATCATTTAAAGTAGGAATTACAATTCTTTTTGAACAACTATTTTTCAAATTTTATAATCTTTTCATATTACAAATTGTTAAAAGAGAGCCATATAGACATTAATCCTACACCAGATATCTAGGTAGAACTCCTGTACTTATATTGCCTGAGCTTTAGAATCTTAATGCCCATGGTATCAGAGTAAGGGCCAGGGCCTATCGTATTTTCACCTCCTCCCTATTCAATTCCATTTGGGGGGGGGGGGGGGGGGGGGGGGGGGGAGGTGTTATATGTTGCACACACTCTTTATATTTTGGTTGATTAACAAAAATATATTCATTAGAATCATCATTAGTTTAGTCAAATTATCTTAATCATTGCAATTATAATGGTTTGTCTTCAGAACTCAAATTAATCAATTATCTGTATTGTCTTCTTTAGAAATAACCGGTTATCTAGATTAATTGATTATTTTTGGTCTTGATTCATCAAAATAATAAGTTATTTGAGACTCACTTAGAAAAAATAAAATAATCAATTATGAATAAAAAATCAATTATATTGTCGTCCTTACTTTCAATAACGATAATATTTTAAAATACTTGTCTTGATCTTTTCATTATTGTGTCTTTGCTATAATCTTCAAAGAAATGATCTCAACTATTCTCATAATTAATGGAGACGATTTAAGTATTTAAATTATTCTTATTCTCCTTGATATGACCAAGTCAAGAATACTTGTTTACATGATTTATATACATATGTTCTGCTAACTACAACGTGACACACATTAAATGTGTATTTGAATTTCTAAATATTGTACTCTGTAGGTTTTGATGATCACAAAAATATTAATTTATTCCATGATGATGAAATCACAATAGATCAATTCTCATTCATGTTCATGACCCAAGTGTTTGAACTATTCATATTTTATTTGAGGGTCTAATTTGTATGTTAAGTGTGTAGTAAAATATGTCAAAAGTCGCATATGAAGTGGACTTCACATATATAGGCCAAGACTTAGACAAAGCAGAGATAGAAGACTGATTGAAATACTGCAAAATTGATAGAATCGACCGACCTATTTTTGAAAATAGGTCGACTAACCTAGCCAGTAATATTTTGGTCTGTAGGAACAGTAAAATCGGTCAAACAATGTCAGCACATCGAAATACAAGTGTTTGAAATCGGATGACCGATTTCAGGAAATCGCTCGACTGATTCCGTCGTTTCTCGACACGGACTTTCCTAAAAAGAATCCTATGAAGGTTGAACTCTTTCCAAACTTTGAGGGATCTTTTGAGATTATAAATACAACATGTTATTATGATTTGGAAGAGTTCTCCACACACCCGAGTCCATCTTGTGCCCTAGAGTTCAGACCAAGGGTTTCTTGCCCTAGAGAGATCTACGCGAAGCCTTGAATGTCCAGAAGGTTGGAAGATGAATTCTTATTGATCCAAAAGACTTTCTAACATCCCAAGGAGCTCATCTTCATCAGAAAGACATGGGCTTGGGTGATGAGATCCTGGTTCTTCACTTGGAGAGTTTTACATCGGCGATGTTGCTTCTATAGTGGCTCTTCATTATTTAGACGGGGGGAATCTTTATACTTTCGATTTTACTATTTTCCCCACTGTCATATGCCTATTGGGACTTGTCAATTTCGTACTAAACATAATCGTGTGTGTGTGCTCGATTTGTGAGTGTTTGATTGGTGTGTAGTGCGTGAGACACATACATACCGGGTTATCTCGTCCCTGAAAACGAGGTAAGGTTTGTGTTGTTCCCGGAAACAACCATGTGTGTGGTGGGGGATTTTAACTTGTACCAGAAAACAAGTTAGTAGAAAATCCTCATGGGGGTGTGAGGTAGTGGACGTAGGTGCACACGAGGGTGTGTTTGTCGAACCACTCTAAATCCTACGTGCACTTGTGGTTTGATTCCATCTTTTCTATCTCCATTCTATGCATGTTAGGATAGTTGGTTTCGCTATTTTAATTGTCATATTCTGCTGTACACATCGTTCTATAGATTGTCTTAATTGAGTCTTGTCACGCCCTGACGCGGAATATTAGAACGTGAGGCAGTTGCAAGTAAGTAAGTATAGAGCGTATAATAGACATCAAACCATTTGACAATTGAATAACACTAAATCAAATGTATTTCATTGATATTTCCACTAATGTCTATTACAACCACTAATTCAGAGCCATTACTTAGGGCCCAAATGACATCATTACAATGAATAGAAAGAAAGGACTAATCTAAGACTCTAATATGACGCTAGTACGCCAGGGTACTCTTGATTCACTCCTAGTCATCCCCATCCTCATGAGTGTCGATGTCTTCCTTGGTCTCACCTAAGAACACATGTCAAATAATGCAGGGTGAGCGATAACGCCCAGTAGGACTTACATCTCATAGTCAGGCATGCTTTACATGATTAATGTTTTAAAGAGCTGAGTAACTAATGATAGGGATAGAGTCAATTAATGTTGAGCAAGGGATGGCACAATAGCATGATTCAAAATAGCACAAGTGTTAAGTATAGCACCGAGAGCAGGATGGCCATAACACAAATAGCACAATAAAGTTCATGATAGCATATAGCACAACGAGTCGAGTATAGTATAGCACTTTCATTGTCATTAGATAGTCAAGATAGATAGCACTTGAGTGTAATGCCAAACACTCTGGTCAATTAACTTCCGTGGGCACTAGCACTTTTGGGCGTACCTCCCAGGGCCAGACCGAGCCCCTTTTATATTGCCAAGCATTAGTCATGTTGTTTGTCTTTAGAAAATTAGTCAAATTGCCATAGAGAGTACCAAGAATAGATGAGAGTAATTGAAGAATAGACGAGAGTGTAGAGAGAACATGAATAGATGAGCAAATGGAGTATAGATGAGTACTCTAGGTCAATGCACATAACACAACGTTTAAATAGGTGACAGTAACAGTTGCACAACACACATGGTTGGTGCTGGAAGTCAGGTAGAATTCACTAACCACCCACTGGTCCTACTGCAAACACAGTCCAAAGGTTTAGCGTGATATCAAGGTAAGAGAGAATATCTAAAGCCGTTTGGATCATGCTGATCCCTAAGTGTATTATAAGTATTGATGGTACAACCCGTTCGGTCTCCATGAGGGAATCCACAGAGTATGGAGTCTTATGGAGGTATTAACAAAATGTTCCTAGTCTGCCAGAATGGAATGTCCAACAGAGAAATTCCAAGTTGTCAAGAGAGTAGTGTGTAAAGAAACAAGTTGCTCGACGTCCTAGAGATATTGTAGAATAGTGGAGCATCCGTAACAATGTTCCAAAACAACACAAGAAATGAAAACAAGTCTATTATTAAAATAGGGTAATGATATACAATTATTGAACTAAATTACCAGGTATATTATGAATGTATTTTCTATAAGGTCTTGTGGAAAATTTCAATATTTGGTGTGTGCATGTGAGAGAAATTAAGAGAGCATATGAGAGTCATGCACATATCGTTTTAAATAAGAAAATCATGTGAATATTATTAAAAATTGATTAACATGATGTTACTGTTCGTCATACAGCATTACAGGTGCTTAAGCATGATTATATAGCATGGATAATCAAGATCTAATGAATTTAAGGTTGTTGGAAATACATAGTAAATCGCGACAGGGGGTAACAGCCGTGTTTAAGACAATCGATTACTGACCAGAAACGCGATGGCCAGGTTAGACGCGTTCAAGACAATTGGTAGGGGTGCATCGACTGGTGGCTACCTAAACGTGACAGAGTCCACGGACGCTTAAGGGCAATCGGATAGTTGTCACATTCAAGGGCAATCGGTTGATGACTCAGAAACGCAATGTATAGGTTCAACGCGTTCATGTAACTTCTTTAAATTGAAATAAACTCAAATCCCAAAGGAAAAAAATAGGTCAACTTGCAATGCCATGTACAGTTGAGTATCAGAAAGACACTGAAAACTAGGCAGCACACAGTTTGATGCAATCAGATTCTTTCAGAACAAAACTAAAGCACGACGGTCTATGTGACGGTCCTCGTCGTTCAAACTCGTTAACCTAATAACGAGCTTGACCTAACTCCGTCTCCCGCGGACGAGCCGTAGCCTCACAAGGGATATCAATCAAACTAGTCCATAGAAATATAAAGGAAATAACTCAAATATATATAAGATTGCACATCTCACAAATATTTACATGAAATATACATAGCCAGTTCTCAACTACAGTCAAATACAGAGTACAGTAACCTGGGGCATACTCCGAGGAGAACAAAAGTAAAGATCACACTGCTGGTGGTGAGGGCCCAACTCTGCTACAGCGCGGCTCCGAACTAGACGAAAGACGAGAAGCCTCCTGCTCTCCCTCACCTGGAAGAAGTAGGGGTGAGCCTCACGAGTCACAGGCTCAGTAGGAAAACTCCCCTAAAATTCGTACAATTCAAACTCACAAAGTACAGAAGTAGGAAGCTACACTAGGCAATTTATAGGAATAGCTACACATGATATTAAAGCTGTAAATAACAATTATCTCATGCTATTAACAAAAATCAACCTTTAATAAGTAAACGACAAACCTCGTCCAGGGGTATGGGCTAAAGTAGAAAATGCCACACTCGGGTCAAGAAGACTGGTTCGCGACACCAACAACTAACCCAGACAAACCATATAGGACTACCTCTCAGCCTCGCAGCAGCAGACGAAAGATCCAGCTGCCACTCCACCACAACAAACCAAAGAACTGTGGAGACCAACCAACACCACTCCTGCGGACCACACTACTGCAGGCCCATGCCTGGCACCTTTAGGGACTCCGACCCGAGCTCCCTAAAGTGAGGCACTAGAAAACAAGACTAGCTGGGGCCCAGTACGTCTATTGGTGTCCATAACCCTCAACCACGAGCGCGCTACAAGAAACCAAACACAAACTCTCACAAGTCGGTGTCCCTCTGTCGTCTTTCCCTCAGCCGGACGTATAACTCTACACAAGAGTGAGGGTGTCCAGGAAGACGACACAGACCTCGATGGTACACAAGTACCGGGACAAGCCCCGAGCACTAACATGCCTGGCTCACACAAAACTTGGGGCTCCCAATTGAAGAGGTATCCACGGTAGGCGTCGCACTACTCGCCACGCACACACAAACCACGTGAACACCGCATAAATCATGTGAACAACACGTTCCTCAAACTCTACAAGTGCCGATGCACCGCTTACCATTGCCAAGCATAACAAATAAAGATAATCCGATAAACACATAACCTTGCACAAGTCCATTGCCATCGGGAACCAAAACGTGACAGGGTCCACTGTCACCTTCAGAACGGGACGCCTTGATATGGCACGTTCTGAAGAAGAACACGATGGGTCGGGTTGTCGCGTTCAGGTCCGCCGCCTTCACAGACGGTGACCTAAATCCGGGATCCATCTCCGAAATCCCCATGCAAACCATGCTAACTACCATGAAACCCAATTATTCAAGCTCCAAGCATTACACTAGCATGGTATCTACTATCTACAGCATGTAAAACAAGTTAAACATGCTTAACAAGCAATCCATGAAGAGAAATAGGGTAGAATCTCCCTACCCTTGCGAAGAACGCGAAGAACGACGATACCCCGGCGTTTCCCCCGCTTCGTAGCACATCCTCATGGCAAGACCACACCAAATCCGACTCAAAAATGTCAAATCGCCCAAGAACCAGCGAAATCTCCTCCCCCTGGCCGAATAGAGCTTGTTGGGCTCTGTTTGGCCAACCTAGGTTAAGAGCATTTCGCAGATGAGAACGCGACGTACCCTACCATCACGACCTGAATGTGACGGAGAAGGTTGTCACCTTCTCATGGCCGACGTCAGCAGACCGCCCAGCGTGGGCTACGCGGTGGACATGCAAATGAAGACTCACCAGCGGCGGCAACTAGAACGCGACTCTCTGGACCATCGCGTTAAGAACGCGATGCCCAGCTCTGTCGCGTTCACAAACAGTGAACCAACGAGTGCTTTGGGCCCAAACTCTCAGCCCACGAAGCCTCGCAACCTGCCAAACACCCCAAACACAGACCATGGGCCACACATTGGCCACCACAACCGCTAAACCTCTATCTGAACGGTCAATACGCTATAGTCTATGCTGTCACTTTTAAGGTAATCGTAACTGGTGGGTCTGGCATGATATCAGTCTCTAAATCGCGACGTCTGTAGTGGTCGTGGTTTAGGGTTCAAATCGAGAACAGTGAAAATCGACGTAGTCATGCATGTAAGGCCTATAACTCGAGATCTTGGGCTCTTTAGGCAAAACTATGAACATGAAAGTTGTAGAGGACGATAAGTAGAAAAGAACTATGTTTTTTGGTTGACTCAATTTGGTCTTGGGATGCGTGAAACACAATATGAACATGAAAAGCCCTAATCTTGCATGGTGCTTGGAAAACGCTTAATACTCGAAGCATGATTGATGAAAATTAGGCAAAACATGTGCATATAAAACTAGGCATGAAGAGCTTTAAAATGGTATAGGATTTGTTCATCTTTAGCCCATGAACACCTACCTTTGGATGATGTAAACTCCTATGGTTATGAACACGAAGAGCAAGCTTGTAGATTTTCTAGTAGCCTTCTCCCCACGATTCCCTCCTCCTATGGTCTCTTCTTCATGTCCAAGAAGTCATAGCAGAGCAATAGGGTCGGCCATGAAGGGTTTGGGGGTGTATTTATGCATCTAGCTTTATTAATTCCTAACGTAACTCTAACTTCCCTTTAACTACGAATTTCTATATTTATCTAGCGTTCGTAGCATAATCCTCCTAATTGGGTTAGGAGTCTATTTTAGATATATATTTGTCATATTAGTGATTTACTTGCCCTTTTTAAATTAGAAAATAATAGTGTTACAAATTTTATAGTATTTTCTTTTATTCTATCTTTTAAAACTTTTATTTTGGCCCAATAACTTTCATATGAACCATTTATTAAAGCTCATCACTTATTTTTACTTATTGGGTTTTAATTAAATCATATTTCTTTAATATTTCTATTTATTTATTTATTTAAAAATAGCAGGTTGCTACATCCTCCTCCCCTTAAAAAAGAATTTGGTCTCCAAATTCATATGATCATAACAGGGAGAATGTCTTACTGAAAATGTCTGGGTAGTTCTGCCTCATTGTTGATTCGGGTTCCCATGTGATTTCTTCTACTCCACGATTATTCCATAGAATCTTTATCATGGGTATAGACCGGTTCCTGAGTTGTTGCCATTTCCAATCCAGTATTTTGATTGGCTTCTCCTCAGAAGTCATATCCTTATGAAGCACTAAGCCCTCATGGCATATGATACGGGTAGGATTGTACACATACTTCCTGAGCATAGAAACATGGAATACATTGTGTACGAACGCTAGATGTGGGGGCAATGCCAGTCGGTATGCGACTTCACCAACCCTTGCGAGCACTTCAAAAGGGCCAATGAATCTTGGACTTAGCTTCCCTTTGACTCCAAATCTTTGAATTCCACGAGTAGGAGATACCTTCAAAAGTACATGATCTCCCACTTGAAATTTTAAGTCTCTCCTTCTCTTGTCAGCATAGCTCTTCTGTCTGGATTGAGCGATCTTAAGCTGATCCCAAATAACCTGGATGTCTTTGGTCGTAGTTTGTACCATGTTTGGGCCTAACTATTGCTGTTCACCAACTTCATTCCAGCATACTGGTGATCTACAATTTCTACCATATAATGATTCAAATGGAGCCATCTTTATACTCACCTGATAACTATTGTTATAGGCGAACTCAATTAAGGATAATTGCTCATTCCAATAGCCTTCAAAGTCTATTATGCAGGCTCTTAACGTGTCTTCCACAATTTGATTGGTCCTCTCAATCTGTCCATTAGTTTGTGGGTGAAAAGCAGTATTAAAGTTGAGTTTAGTACCAAGTGCAGCTTGTAGTCCTTTCCAGAAATGAGAGGTAAACCTTGGGTCATGATCCGAGACTATGGATGATGGAACTTCATGTAGTCTCACTATCTCTTTCACATACAGAGCGGCTAACACATCCACAGTCCACTTACTTTTAATTGGTAGAAAGTGTGCAGACTTAGTTAGCCAATCAACGATAACTTATATGGCGTTGAGTCCACCACGAGTCCTCGATAAACCCATGATGAAGTCCATGCCAATGCTTTTCCACTTCCACTCTAGGATTTCTAGAGGTCTGAGTACACTTGCAGGGCGCCGATGTTCTGCCTTTACTTGTTGACAAGTAAGATAATAAGCAACATGCTCTGCTACTTCCCTTTTCATGTTTGGCCACCAAAATGTTCTTTTCATGTCTTGATACATCTTGGTAGTGCCAGGATGAATAGTGTACTTGGTTCTATGAGCTTCATCCATTAGCTTCTTCTTGAGATCTTCATTGTCAGGTACACATGTTCTTCCTTGGAATACCAATCTTCCATCCTCGGTCATAGCAAAATCTGGTTTTTCTGCTAAGGTTTCCCTAACACGAACCAAGAATGGATCATTGTCCTGTTAATCTTTGTCTTCCCAAGCATGTCAGATTGAATCTTGATATTTGCAACCAAGACTCGATCATCTCTGTGTTCAATATTTAAGTCTAACCTTGCGAATTGTTCTAGCAGTTGTGTAACGACCTTCAAGAACCCAACCCTCGGCCACAACCAAGGACCCAATTTTTGCGGTCGCCGCCCACGGATCCAGGGACCCGGAAGGGCTATAAACAAGTCTAATAGGATTTGTAAAGGAAATAAATGTCAACTACAGAACTAGCAGCACACGCACGGAGAAACAGAAAGAAGAGCGAGACCGCGATGTAATGCTCTAGGTACAGTCTCAATCACACACACAACGAGTACAAATAAAAAGGGGGAGGACAGAGCCCTTAGGGGCATACTTCGAGGGTGAAGTACAATGGAAGTGGGGGAAACCCACTACTAGCTACGGGGATGACAACTACCACCCCGTCTCCTCCGCCCGACGTGCACCCGGTCACTGCTGAGAAGTCTCACCTAGAAAAAGAAGGGATGAGCTTCACAACAGAAGCTTAGTGGGACTACCAATCACCTACTGGCTCTAACATGCGGAAAAAAATATATAATCAAAGTAAATGGTAGCAGTTATATATATTCTAATTACACAGGAAAGTGCGGAAGCAAAGCCAACTAACTGGCAACAGTATGGAAGAACACCGCGGTCAGAAACTCCGTACGGCCTGCACGTCGTGACCACCACACGGCTATAAACACAGACAGAGAGAACCCCGCTTGGACAAGCAATAATAGATATGGAAAACGATACCACTAGTCAACCAGTCAGGAGCGTCCACTGACGTCTTACCCTCGACCTAGATCCGAACCTCCACGTCTCATCAGAGTGGGGACAGGAGCACAAAGTAACCACAACAGTAACCGCCGTAGTCTGGCCAGACTACGATCCCACGCCTGGCCTCTCTGGGTGGTTTCGGGGCCATAAAGAGCGAGGTAGTGAGAAAAAGGACTGGCTAGCCTACACCGGGTAGAACTCCAGCCGTCCTCGGTGTCCTAGACCAACCAAGAGAGCTCTGCGAATGACTCGACGCCGCTGTCCTAACCACCGTTTTCCCTTCTACTCCAGAGTCTGTGACTCGAGTACGCACGTCGCCACGAACGCTCCCTCTAAGGCGTACAAGGATGGGGGTCCCAGGTAAACGGTAACAACCTCTCTCACGGGACAAGGCCTCAGGTGCTGAGCACTCGGCGAATGACTAGTGTAGGATCGTACTAGGAACTAGCATTGGTGCCATGGGTACATCAAGAACTGGAAACGGAGAAGACTCCACGAGAAACGGAACTCCGCAAGAACTTACCTATATCTGATACTGTCGCGACGCCCTTGGCTGTTGCAACACTGTCGTGACGCCAAGGCTGGCCACGACCTTGTCGCGATGCCCCTGGTCATCGCGATGATGTCGCGGCGCCCATGCCCGCCGCGACAACTGAAGCTGTTGTGGTCGGCGCATGCGTCACGACATCATCGCGACCCATAGGCCAGTCGCGATCTCAGCCGAGGGGGGTCCCGGTACAGTCTTCCCAAGGACCACCCTAAAACCGTACAAAAACACATCCACAGGGGGAGGGGAGCATGGGAAACATGTAGGGAAGCTTCTAAATAAGGTAAACCACCCTCAAACCCCATAAAGCATGCATTACAAGGAAATCTACACTCGAAGGGAACCTCACCCACCACGAGCATGGACCTCACACCCCGCAATCCCCAAAACCACGGAGAAACAAGGATCTCAAGGGAAAGGGGAGCATGCTAGAACGAGAGGAAAAGAAGGGTCTCTACCTTAAAGATTAGAGCCGAGCCGTTGTGTCACGTCCCGAGAATTACGCAGCGGAATATTAGTTGTTATAAATATTAAAGTCGATATTTCGAGATGTGAGCAGTCGGCAAATAAGCCTCTAGCTAGCAAGCACTAGATGTGTTCACAACACATACATAATTGGGCCCAAATGAGCATCACTAATATTCAAATCTCAAACTTTGTCTTATTTCAAATGGAACTAATACAACTCTTTCATAGTTGAATAAAAAGAAAAGTACATACGACCTCACTACCTACTACATGTTCTAACACTCAAGTAAACTAAGGATAGCAGCTAGATTGGAATGCTCTTCACTCGAACGCATTCCTTGGTCTCCTTCTTCAACTTCATAGTCACCTAGAATGTTAAAAGTAGGGAATGAGCAAACTAGCCCAGTAGGATTTATATCTCAATGTGCGGACAATGATATAAGTGATTAACAATTTAGAACTAGGTAAGCACGATTTTCAAGATATGCATGAATGATAAATCTCATTAAACATGATACATGTACAAGATAGATTGAGCAATAACTATAGAACAAGATCTAGAATAAGGTACCAAGATAGAACTTAGCAATAGATCACTTTGAACAAGCACACGAGGTAGATCACGAGATGTCAATAGTTTGCAAGAACTCAAAATATCACTTAGTTGCAATAATTGTAGGATGGCCATATCATGCAAACAAGCACGCATGAGCACGATCATGTAACACTAATCAAGCACGAAGACACTAATGTACACCAAGGAAAGATCCTGTGACGACCCTCATTATACCGGTACGGTTATACCAACCCACGTCGGTATAGCGAGCGCTGCCACAGTGGGACATTTACCCAAACGATACGTACAGCTGAGATACACGCGAATATACAACAGAGTAGCGGAAGTAAAAGACAACAGTCTCCATTCATTCATCATCCACATTAAACATACATGCAATTCACAATTAACATAAAAGGAACTAAAGTTCACATAAATTAAATTGCTGAAATGGAAATACAAACTGTCCACATTCATACATCCTTTTCATAATACTCTGATACAATGTTCAATTACATACTTATGAAATACACAATCTCAAAGAAACTCCCAAAGCTAGTCTCCGCGCTCGGAGTCCGTCTCCACCGTCTCCTCCAACGGTGCCGTGTCACCAACTATACCTGTACGCCGAAGCAAGGAGTGAGTCCAAGGACTCAGCAAGCAACACTACTCACGATATACACGTACAAGTCCTAGTGGTTTCTACATGCACATTTACAATTTGCAACACATAGCATGCTAGTCAATTCAAGTTTCAACCTAGCATGTAAGTTCTACAATTTTATACATGAATCATGTTTTCAGATTTGTAAAATAAAATTCACCCATCACATGCTCTCTATTCAATTTACTCATGAAACTTTAATCTTTAAAGAATCAAAACATGAGAGCTATCAACATGAACATTATGCACACATGAAAGGGGAACACCACTAGCATGGAATTCACATGTCCTTAAGTACATACATAACCTTTTAACATGCTTTGGGTTGCTGATTTCATATGGTTTAACGGTTGTAAATCTATACATGAAAGCTACAATATTGCATAAAACATATCATGTGTTCAAACAATCATGCTATCTTTTGCCCGTTTTCACCAATTATCCCTAACATGGATTCTAAACATCTTTGCACATAATAACATGATGATAATAACATAAATTCACTGATTTCACATGATTTCAGATTTCTCTCACATGGTTTTCAATAACTCATTTTCACATCTTTAGTTTCACATTTTCTTTACACGCATTTCCTCTTTCACATGGTTCACTTTACACCTACACATTCACATTATCACTTACACATTTACACATGGACACATACACATTACACATTTCACATTACACATTTTTAGGTGCCGTGACACATAGTCCAAACCACCAAAGAAGGACATATACACATCGCATTACACATAGACGCCATCTAGGCATTCCAATGGCGACTCTTGGACTGCGCAGACCGGGAGAACAAGTCTCCACCCTAACCAGTGGTACTTGTCCACCTCCAGGATTTCCCCCTAATGCCCTTAGGGTCACTTACACATTGAACTTTCCCAGGGGGACTTTTCCCTGATACAGCTCCACTGCCCTCTACGGAAGCAGTGTCACATTGGCACAGTTACACATTACACATTTACCGTTTTACACATGGTTTTACACATAACACTTCATCTCATTCACTTTCTCACTCACATGTACATCTCTGTTTTTCCTAACATGGAACTATAGATTTCAGGAGTTTAACACACAGTAAACACACTCATCATGTTGGGTTTAGGCAACATCTAATCACATTACGATAATATGCATAAATTATCACATTTCACATGAAAAATACATAACTTTTATTTACTGATCCAAATGACCTGAAATTTTAACCACATGCTGTTTTCGGGTTCATGGTCATACACTCAAATTTTCAGATTTTTATGAGCTAAATATAATTTACAGAAAATCAAACACTTATTTTGCATGACATTCACAATTTAAGTTACATGGAATTTAACATATCATGAAATGTTGCCACTTACTGTTGAACAGGGGTTTTTGTCACATACATGACTGAGAATACATAGTCTACCCTAATTCATACATCTATAGATCGATCACCACAAACCATTCTTGCATGCTTTATTTTATTCTACCGAATCGGATTTATTAGCAAGTTACACAAGCATGGATAATTTACCAAATTTGCAACCACATATACTGACCCACTAACCTTCATGATTAGACCAAAACCAAGGCATTCATACTAATTCTAATCATGAAACATAAATTTGCAAGAATCTCAATAAGTCATGCTCACAAGTTCAAGGGATACAATATTCCACATCCACCATCACACCCCACATTCATTCACACACCACAATTAAAAATATACATAGAGTATAAGGTTACCATATATCATCATCACGGAAACCATATCGAAATTAATGTAGAAGAAGGGCAGAACAGTTCACTATTTGTCCTGAGGAACTTGGCGGCGGTCTCTGG
Organism: Colocasia esculenta; assembly: GCA_014218235.1. Lineage (NCBI taxonomy): Eukaryota > Viridiplantae > Streptophyta > Magnoliopsida > Alismatales > Araceae > Colocasia > Colocasia esculenta. The sequence continues at coordinate 82,359,451 of CM024763.1, forward strand.
CCGCTGACTCAGAGTCAGCGACAGGGCCGATGGACGCCAAGCATGATCTGGGCGTCCAGGGACCTTGCCGTCAAGCCAGGTCTGTGCAGAAACACAGACCCGAGCTCTCAAACTTGGGTGAATGGGAGGGTCTAGGACTCGAGGAAAAATCCATAAAAATAGCAAAACCGACCTAGACTCACACGGAGACATCATGGATAGGTCACTTGCCTTTCAAAAATTTCTCCAAGGGATCTAGGGCTCGGTGAAGACCTCCTTGGGCAGTCCCAAGAAAGTTGCAGAAAAGCCTCCAAGTGATCTCTTCCTCCGGGCTCCTGGATGATCTCCACGCCAAGGGGATGTCGGGGAAGCCTCCTCCTTTGATCCAGCTACCTTCTTGAAGCAGTAGATCTCCGGATCAAGCTCCAGGGGGTCGGATTTGAGGGTGCTAAGAGGGGGGTTTTCTCACAGTTTTCCTCCTAGGGTTTTCCTCTCTCTTTTCTCCTCTTGCAAGGGTGAAGGGAAGAGTGGGGAGAGCCATTTCGGGTTAAGACCTAAAGAGAGTCTCTCTCCCACTCACCAGGCTGATTTGACAGCCTTCAGAGCCGTTGGGGACAACCCCCAATGGCTGGCTTGCCTTGTTTCAGAAGCTTGAAGCTCTGCTGCGCATGCAGGCCAGAGAGATTGGCGTCCATATCGCTGAACGCCCGGATTAGTATCGGCGTCCAGGTCTGGACGCTGACACCACCTCAGCGGCCAGGGGTTGACGCTAAGGGGCCTTCGGCCAGAACCCTAAGTTATGCAGAAAACCATGCATGCCATGCATATATACATGTAATATGTATACGGTATTATATCCATACTATCACCATGCAATACATGCATTATCTATATTTAATATAAACACATGCACACGTAATTATACTAATTAATGCGTACGTAAATATGTACATACATACACAAGTACAAACATACACACATAAATACAATAATGCGACGGAAATTCGAGGGCCTTACAGATCCACCTTGAAATGAACAATAGGACACCTGTATGTGGTTATTGTATCTATCATTTAACATGCAAGTACTCCAGCGCAGATGCAACGCCAATAATCATTATACCCTATAGTTAACAGTATATTTATGACTCTACGTCATTGGGGCTAGACTGGAGCCCTTGGACACTCGCCGTGCCCAATCAGCATCTCACTTAATTTCAAATGTAGATACCCACAGTCATTCATGGCCAATAAGAAGAGTTTCAAGATGTAAGCAATTGCAATATCACGTTTATGATGATGATGATGTCAAGAATAACAAGTCATGTGAATGTAATGTCATGATAGCAATAGTCAAGAGATAATTTCGGTAGCATAACGGCACGATTTATACTTTAGTTCACTCTTTACATTAATGGCTTAAGTCACGATTATAAATCCTCACTCACGAGAACAATATAAGAGAGAAAGTGCATTCTATCTCCAGGGAACTTCAATGGTACAACCTGTTGGGTTCTCATATTGGAGAATGTTGGGTTACAACAAGTGCTTAAATGTTTTTGATGATGAGCAATACTAATTGATGTTATGTGAAATGTTCACAAATGGTATGTTTGTTTTTGATGATGAACATTTCATGAACAAGACAAAATTGATGTGTTATGAATGTGTGAAACATGATGAGAATGACAATGGATGCAAATGAAACACATGCTTTATATGTTCATTATATCTCACTAATTATGTCTTTTAATGTAGATGTGAATGTACACAAGACAAAACCCAAAATCCAAGTGCAAAAGAACAAGACAAGTTGTTGAAATAGTGCACCTGTCAACAGATGAATAGTACATCTGTCAACAGATGAATAGTGCATCTGTCAACAGATGATTTTCGCCTGTCGATAGATCCACTCAGAAATCTATTTCCAGAAAGCCCAGTCTTCTGGTTTTTGCAAACCTGTCAGCATCTGTCGACAGCAGCAAGTCGGCTGTCGACAGACGGAGTTTTCTGAAGATCTAATAGCCGGGATATGATCTATATTTTGGTGTTTCCTTTTAGCACGACTCTCTATGCTTGGACACCACTATATATGGTTCATATGAGGCTATTTTCGCAGCAAGAAGCCACCATACCAAAACCCTAAGCAAAGGTCAAGAAGAAGGCTTTCTTCCTGCTGCCCTGCTTCATCTCTCTGCCCAGAACAAAGAAGAACAACCTTCCAAGCGGAGTTGAAGCCGGTTCATCCGTGGTTCAAGCTTCTCCATCAGCTGATACTTGTCAAGATGAAGCTTGGAGTCTTCTGGACGACCAACGAGAAGAGATCTACATCGGGATTTGATTGTTCATCTCAAAACTCTTCTCTTTTCACTACTTTCATATATCTGTGTGTGTGCACTGATTTGAGATCAGTACGTGGATGTTGTGGAAGTGTGGATTGTTGTTCTGATTGCGTGTTTGCATCAGACAACGTGTGTGTGGTGTGTTGGTCACATCAAGGCTAGAGGATCTGATCTTTTGTTGGATTTGATCTAGCGTATGTGTGTGGTTGAGCCGTTGTGCTCGTGTGTGTGTGTTGTACTCAGTTCTTGAGTAGTGTGTCCTCACTGTGTGGGGGGTGGACGTAGGAGTCACGTGGTGTGATCTCCGAACCACCTAAAAATCCCTTGTGCACTGTGGTTTGACTTGTGGTTTGCATTTTGTTGCGCTAGATGCATGCCTAGGGATTTCGTCTACACACTAACTGTTAATTTATTCACACACATTACATCAGATCAAAGGGGTTTTGATTGAATAGATCTTTTAACCGAAGTAGTTTTTAAAATGCTTAAGTTTCCGCTGCAAATCTATTCAACCCCCCTTCTAGCTTTGCCATCACCTAGTATCTGATCATAACAATTGGTATCAGAGCAGGTTTTTCTGTTCATCGATTGTGATTTGGCATATCTGTTTATGTGTGGTAATTGCTCTGATTGGGTTTATATTTGATTCTGATTCTCATTTGATTATCTGATATGTGGTTGGTTTATTTATCTAACACATACTCAGAAATATGTCTAAGTTCTCGAGTATCATAAATAGACCAATGATTATTGAGTTTGATAATCATGTGATAAAATGCAGGTCTCCTCTATGAAAACATGCAAGTCTAGAAAGAGAAGAGAAGAAAAATGCTACATGGCTCATGGAAGCTCAAGAGGCTCTTCTCGTTCAGACGACTCTAGAGGATCACATATGTCAAAGGTGTCAAGAAATTCTCAAGAATCAGGTAAATCAAATTCAGATCCATTTGATGCATCAATATCTAATTCTGATTCAGAGAATGATATATCTTATGATGAATTGATAGAATGCTATGAGCACATGTGCAAACAATTTAAAACTGTTAAACATCAAAACAAGAAGCTAAAAGAAAAATTGGATAAGAATGAAATGAGAATTGATAATGCTCAAGCATTCTATGAAGAAAATGAAAAATTGAAAATGGAAAATGAAAAATTGGAAAATGAAGTCAAAAACTATGGAATCATGTTTTCTAAGCTAAAAGAAGATCATGATCAGGGGAATCTGAAAATTCTGATTTGAAAATTGAAAATGAAAAATTGATTGATCATAATGAGAATCTCAAATTTGATAATGATCAACTGAACAAATCTCCAACATGGCTCATGACCACCAAATAAAAGAAAAATGCAATCAATGGTGAGGAAAACAGACATCTGAAAAAGAAGATTGAAAGCTTCTATCATGACAGACCATTAATGATGATGGAATAATTTTAAGAAGAAATTGCTGACTTGGAAAATCAAATTGTTCAAAGTGAAATTGAAAAGAACAAAATGAGAAATGGTCTGAATGTCATGACAAATCAACTTCAAACTTCTGAAAAAGAAATTGTTGCATTGAAAGTTGAAAAAGAGAAATTGACAAATGAACTTGAAGTGGCTATTAAACAAAGTCAAACTCTACTAAAGTTCATTTTCAGTAAAATGTTCAACAACAAAGTAATAAATTGAATAAAAAGGCTGCAAAAAGGAAGAATCCTGTTTCAATTGAAAATCAGAAAAAGAAAACAAGAGTCTACAGGGTCTCTACACCTCCTCCAGAGGCCCACAATGTTTCAAGGAAATCTCCAACTCCACATCATGCCAAGAGATACCAAAGGGTACCATCTCTTCTTTTCAACCCAGGATAGTCAAAGGTACTCTAAAGGACCTCAGAGATTCCAGCAAACGCATTCATACTATGGTAAGATTAAGGAAATGCTCAACCCATTTGTTTTAATGCAATAGGCCCGGTCATCTTGCTAAATTCTTGGAATAAAAAAATCAGCACTGTCATAATCATGCCAAACCAGTCCAACGCTTCACATGTCATAAAATTGGTCATATTTCTAAGAACTGTTGGCATAAAAACCATGATTTTGTGCATGCTTCAGAGCTCCATAATAATCCATGTGTTCATACACACAAGGATAAACATCATGTTCATAAAGATAAAAAATTTCATATATCTATGAATAGGAAAACTGCACAAAATAATAGAAATCCAAAAACCAAATCACTTTGGATTCTGAAATCTTCATTGTTAGATTCTAACATTAATGTCATTGCAAGGTCACTCACACTGAGTAACTGGGGGTATGGGCATCCCTCATGTCTACCTTCACATCAAAAGGTAAAAGTGATCCTAATTACCACTTTTCCCACATAAACTTGACAAAAGAAATTGTTCAAATGCTAGAAATAGAGTGGAGCCTCCAAGACTTAAATCAAGGGCAATGGGTTGTCTATTGTCAATTGTTCATGTAGACATTACCTTCATTTACCAACTGAACATCACCCACTAAGGTATATGATTTTCTTCAATGGTTTTATTCAAAAGGGTTATCTCATTTTCATGTGTTTTTGTACGATGTATTCTAAATGCTATAACTTGAGATTCCCAGAGTATTATCTCTTAACCATTGTAGAATTTTTATGTGTCTTAATACTAGTGTTCATGACATTTTGTAGTGGGTATTGAAGCGCGCGCATTGTTGACTGTGCAATTTCGTTGTCCAAAGTTCCTCGCACAAGTCAATATGCGCACTTCCTCTAAACTGTCTCACAAATATAAAATAGCAAAAAGGAACTAGCACAATGGTGAGAACAGGTCATATCCACAGAGAGGCAGAATAGAGCTCGAATTAACTACCTTGACTTGAAATCTCTATCGACGATGCGTTAAAGTGAATGGTAAATGACACGATCAAATCCCTCACAAACTTCTCAGCTCAAACTTAATAAAAGAACAAGTGAATTGAGAACCAAAAGTTGGTATCACTGTACCCTCACAGCTCGAGGGATCAAACAAGCAAACAGAAAGCTTAACTAGAAATTAATGAATCAATGTACCCCTATAGCTCAGGGGATGAACAATCAACATTCTCAACTCTCCACAAACATCAATCATATGAGACAATGAAAAGGAACGCAACCAAAAATTAAAGTTGAGATCAACAAGAACTGTAGGAATATCAGATTACTGTACCAGAGATGATGACAAGATCAATAAAGAAAACATTACAAAAACTATGGACAGCACATCATGCTCCAATCTGTCCAGGGGATAAAAACAGAACACTAATAGAATAGAAAGCTCAAATTAACAATTGCACTAGATCGAATTCTGGAACATAAAGAATGGAAGATTTATGCATCTATCTCTCAACAGCCCTCCCAGCTCTCACACAAGAAAAGACACAAATAAACCTACCTCCCTGTAGCCGAACTCCCCAAAATCTGAACTCCCAGCCGAACTCCGATTCCGAACATTAGAAACAAACTTCAGATGAAATGTTCAAATCTCCTGGGTGCCAAACCACATCCCAATCATTCTCAGAAGTACAGAACAAAAATCCCCAAGATGAACACAACAAGAACAATGAAAGAGAATTCCGAATTGATCTACCAGCACAGAAGAAATGAGCTAACGCAATAGAAATAGAAGAAACAAACTCTACTGAGTCGGATTCCTCACATACTGAACTAGCTAAACTTTGAACTGTGGAAGAACAGGAAAAACTAAAATTAAATCCTAAAAATCAAACTCGCCAAGCCTCTGAACTGAGCAAGGAAAATTATAGAGAAATTGAAAGAAAAATTCTAAGAACTTCTCCAAAATGCTGAACCAAAATCCCTCACAAACAGCAGAATAACCCGATCTGAACCAGAAAAAAAAATGGAACCCAGCCAACCCTTACAGCTCTGCGGAAGAAGAAAATACAGGGAAAAGAACCACTGCAGAGCCGAAACAGAGAGTCTGCCACCTGCTCTACACTAAGAAGAGGAATGCAGGAAAGAAGAAACTACAAATTCTAAGAAATTCCCATAGTAGAACCAGAAGAAAGGAAAAATGCAAAGCAATTCCAATCGCTCTCCCCGAACAGTAGAATCAGCAAAAACCCAGACACAATTCAAACAACTGGAAGAAGAAAAGAAGAGTAATAGGTACTCTCACACAGCGCAGACATGAGACGGAAGAAAAGAAGTATTGAATCTCTGAACAAGAAGAAATGAAATCAACAAAATGCTGAACCCTTCAAATGCTAAGAAAATTTTCTAGCAGCTTACATCGAACTAAGAACAGCAGAAAAATTCAAAAAGAAATCACAGTTGTCCATAGAATCCCTCACAGCAGCAAAGAGAAAGGAAAGATACAGAAGAATTGAAAGAACAATTCCAAACTACTGAATTAGCAAATCCTAAACATCTCACCGAAGAACTCCCACACTGCTCTGCTCTCCGAAACGAAAATTACAGAAAAATGGGAAACTGAAAATTCTAAAAAAATTTCTAACCAGCCTCCCGGGAGAAGAGGACCTCGGGTCCTTTTATAGATGCCCGGGCGCCTCTGCATCAGCTTCTTCCCGCCTCCATCACGGCCAGCTCCAGCTCAGTAGGGCGCCTTCACACTGGGATCTGGCCAGCACACGCGTCTCCATCAGCGCACAGATCAGATCTGGCCTCCATCGCCCAGCAGCCCCTGGCGCACTGCCCGCCCAGCTTGGCAGCACCCACACCAGCAGCAGGCCCAGCCGCTTCCTGCATCGCCATCTCACACCGCCGCCCAGATGCACCCGACCCGGCCGATCTAGCCGCCAGCTCAGCACCCTATCACGGCCTCCATCTGCACAAGCCCTCCGCCAGCCCCATCTGCCCTGGCCTTCACAGATCAACTTCGCTCGGCCTCCATCGCCAGCTGGAGATCCGACGGCCCAGCAGATCATCTGCGTATCCTGGCCACCGCCTGCACACGGGCTCCATCGCGCTGCACACATGCGCCACCTCAGTTGCCCGCCTGCTTCAGCATCGTGCCAGGGCCCAGCCCAGGTCGCCAGGCGCCTCCAGCTTCCGGCCCATCTTCCTCAGCACAACCGGCATGCCCAACATCCCCCAGCCAGCAGACCCAGAGCTGGCCCGCCATCAGCACCAGGTCCAGCCGCCCCCTTCCTCAGCACAACCGGTCCCTGCACACCGCCCAGCACAACTGGCCCGCACCCTGCTACAGCCGCACCAGCCCGCCATCGCACTGCCCCAGCATCCTGGCCCAGCCGCAGCGCATGCGCCACCGCACAGATCTGCTGCTGTGCAGATCATCCATCTCCATCCGCCATATGGAGACCCAGCCGCGCCAAAGCTCTTGCTCTGCACCGCCTCCCAGCCGCTTCCAGGGGCTTCCAATGGATAAGGCAAACAAATAATAGAAAAAAGTGGTTAGAATAAGATTGGCTTTTGTTAAAATAGTGGTGAGATGGGAATGGGGGTTATGGCATGATGGTAGTGGTGGGGTAAAAATGTTGGTTTGTTAATGGGATTGGGTGAGATATTTATTAAGTAATTTTTATTTATTTATTTATTTAATTATTTACAAACTCAATATTATTTATGACAAAATTTTATTTATATACAACATTTATAAATCTCTTTTATTTTTTTCAAGGTGTATTTGTAGACAGAAAATAAACATAATTATTCCGAAGAAAATGACTTGTTTAATGAAAATCTCACATGTAAATTCTAACCCATTAACAAATAGTATGTTTCAAAAACTTATTTACGGATGAAATGAAAATTAACATCAAACTGTACATTATTTACAGACAACAGACGTCTAAAATCAACTATATGTATGAAGTTTAACACAAAAAATTGTGTCGTTATCAGGTATCAACCTATTCTCAACCTTGCAATCTCATTTGAACACTCATTCCCCACTCATATCTTTCACAATTCAGTTGAGAGTTCAAGTAGCTCTTTACTTCATTCTTTTACTTGTGTGCACTCATTATCTTTTTGAATGTTGTCAAAAGGGGGAGAAACATCAATTGTGCATAATTGAAAATTTTGTCATCATCAAAAAGGGGGAGAATGTTGGGTTCTGATATTGGAGAATGTTGGGTTACAACAAGTGCTTAAATGTTTTTGATGATGAGCAATACTAATTGATGTTATGTGAAATGTTCACAAATGGTATGTTGTTTTTTGATGATGAACATTTCATGAACAAGACAAAATTGTATGTGTTATGAGTGTGTGAAACATGATGAGAATGACAATTGGATGCAAATGAAACACATGCTTATATGTTCATTATATCTCACTAATTATGTCTTTTAATGTAGGTGTGAATGTACACAAGACAAAGCCCAAAATCCAAGTGCAAAAGAACAAGACAAGTTGCTGAAATAGTGCATCTGTCAACAGATGAATAGTTGCATCTGTCGACAGATGATTTTCGCCTGTCGACAGATCCACTCAGAAATCTATTTCCAGAAAGCCCAGTCTTCTGGTTTTTGCAAACCTGTCAGCATCTGTCGACAACAGCAAGTCGCTGTCGACAGACGGAGTTTTCTGAAGATCTAATGGCCGGATATGATCTATATTTTGGTTTCCTTTTAGCACGACTCTCTATGCTTGGACCACTATATATGGTTCATATGAGGCTATTTTCGCAGCAAGAAGCCACCATACCAAAACCTAAGCAAAGGTCAAGAAGAAGGCTTTCTTCCTGCTGCCCTGCTTCATCTCTCTTCCCAGAACAAATAAGAACAACCTTCCAAGCGGAGTTGAAGCCGGTTCGTTCGTGGTTCAAGCTTCTCCATCAACTGATACTTGTCAAGACGAAGCTTTGAGTCTTCTGGACGACCAACGAGAAGAGATCTATATCGAGATTGATTCTTCATCTCAAAACTCTTCTCTTTTCACTACTTTCATATATCTGTGTGTGTGCACTGATTTGAGATCAGTACGTGGATGTTGTGGAAGTGTGGATTGTTGTTCTGATTGTGTGTTTGCATCAGACAACGTGTGTGTGGTGTGTGGTCAGATCAAGGCTAGAGGATCTGATCTTTTGTTGGACTTGATCTAGCGTATGTGTGTGTGGTTGAGCCGTTGTGCTCGTGTGTGTGTGTTGTACTCAGTTCTTGAGTAGTGTGTCCTCACTGTGGGGGGGGTGGACGTAGGAGTCACGTGGTGTGATCTCCGAACCACCTAAAAATCCCTTGTGCACTGTGGTTTGACTGTGGTTTACATTTTGTTGCGCTAGATGCATGCCTAGGGATTTCGTCTACACACTAACTGTTAATTTATTCACACAATTACATCAAATCAGGGGGTTTTGATTGAGTAGATCTTTTAACCGAAGTAGTTTTTAAATTGCTTAAGTTTCCGCTGCAAATCTATTCAACCCCCCTTCTAGCTTTGCCATCACCGAGTATCCGATCATAACACAACCAACTTGGTGTCCATGAGGGAATCTACAGAGTACGGAGATTTATGGAGGTCTTAAGAGAAATATCACTATACTGCTGATACAGAATGACTGGCCGTGAGTTTCCAATCCCCCAAGAAAAAGGCTGTCTATAAGTGTAAGAGTGTAGTGTAGACATGTCTCAATCTACAATCCATCGATCTTAAACTATGAAGACAAACATGATTGGAAAGAAATCCAAGAACAAATGCTTCATGGCTCATGACAGCTCAAAAGGTTCTCCCAGCTCAGACATATCTGAAGGATCACATTTTTCAGAAAAGTCGAGAAAGTCTCAAAAATCAAGTAAATCTAGTTCAGACCCATTTGATAGATCAATGTCTGATACTGACTCAAAGAATGATATATCTTTTGATGAACTGATAGAATGCTATGAGCATATGTGCAAACAGTTTAAAAAGGTTAAATATCAAAACAAGAAGCTGAAGGATCAACTGGAGATAAATGAGATGAAAATTGATAACCATCAAGCATTCTATGAAGAAAATGAAGAACTGAAAATTGAGAATGAAGATTTGAAAAATGAAATTGAAAAGTTAAATTTTGAGAAAGAGAATTTGAAAAATAAAGTCAAAAATTGTGGAAACAAGTTGTCTAAATTAAAAAAAAATCATGATCAGTTGGAAAAAAAAAATCTTGATTTGAAAGATGAAAATGAAAAATTGATTGATCATAATGAGAATCTTAAATTTGAGAATGATCAATGAGCAAACAAATTTCAACATGGCTCATGATCATTAGATTAAAGAAAAATGCAAACAATTGGTTGAGGAAAATAGTCATCTGAAAAAGAAGATTGAATGCTTGTATCATAACAGACCATTAAATGATGAATGCAACATTCTAAGGAGAAAATTGTTGACTTGGAAAATCAAATTGTTCAATTTGAAAAATGAAAGAAACAAGTTGAAAAGTGATCTGGATAACATGTAAAACAAACTTCAAACTTCAGAAAAGGAAATTGCTGCATTGAAAGCTGAAAAAGAAAAATTGACAAATGAACTTGAAGAGGCTGTTATCAAAATCAAAATTCTGAAAAGAAGATTTCTGAATTGAACAAAACTATTGATATCTTAAAATCTACGTTGTCTAAGTTTGTTCAAGGAACTCATAATTTGGATAATCTTCTTGGAATAAAAGTTAATTGTCAAAAGGAAGGTTTATGATTTAACCTCTTGAACAAAAAGAATTTGAAAACAAAACAAAGATCTCATTTGTCAATGTTTCTATGAACACGAATTTGCTGCACTGTAAAGAAAAAATTGTTAAGACTCATACTCAGAAAATTTTTCAAAACAAAATAATAAATTGATAAAAATGCTACAAATAAGAAAAACCAGTTTCAATTGGAAAACAGAAAAAGAAAATGGAAAAGAAAACAAGATCTACAAAGTCTCCACACCTCCTCACTCATCCCAGAAAGATCCAAGGCATCTACAACTCACCTCATGCCAAGAGCCACCTAAAGGTACCTCCTCCTCCTCATGGTAAGCCTCCTCACAAGAAAAGGAGATTTTAGCAAATGCATACATGCCAAGGCAAGTACCAGGTAAGAATGATCTCATTTGCTTTTAATGCAATAAACCTGGTCATTTAGCCAAATTTTGCTGGAATAGAGATCAACATTTCCATAAATATGCCAAACCAGTCCAGTGCTTCACATGTCATAAATTTGGGCATATTTCTAGGGAATGTTGGCATAGAATTGATAATCTTGTGCATGATCCCGTTCATGTAATGTACATAAGAATAAGATCATGTTCATGCTGAAAACACTCAGAAATTCCATGTACATGAAAATAGAACTGTTGCACAAAAGATCTCTTTTGAATTTCATGTTAAAAATCTCAATGATAAAAATCTGAAAAATAGAAAACAAAATGTTCAACATGTCAGTGGTGCATTCTATACTTATAACTCTAAGATTAGAAGCCAAGATTCTAATATTTCTAGGTGTAATCATAGGATTTGCTCCCTAAATAATGATGATGAAAATAAAGAAAAGGACCGTGATCGCCACCAAAGCAGTTGCAAAGAATGATATGATGAAGAATATATGCTAACTACCTTGGAAATATGAAGAAAGGTGTAGAAGAGTACCTGGTCCTGTGAACGCGACGCGCCAGTCGTCGCCTTATAGAGAACGTGACACGGAGGGTGCCGCCTCTGGTTCTCTGAACGCGACGCGCAAGCCGTCGCCTCCTGAAGATCGCGACTAGGTGTGTGTCGCCTTCTGCAATTGAGGATGAAGACTGTGGGTTCTGATTCTTCGCTCCTCAGCCGGCCAAGGGGCAAGAGCCTCGTGCCTAAGATGTCTTCTTCAACCTACACAATATAACATCAAAACAACAAAAACCCATTAGAAAATCGTTTGGTGTAGAATCTATCCCAAAATAATGAAAGAACATGAAGAAATGGAGGGAACTCAGTTGGTGGTGTTTTACCCTTTGGGTGATTAAAATAGGTGTGTGAGGAGTGTTCTAATGCA